>JASCZW010005871.1:0-129351 GCA_034211315.2 Aedes japonicus
TGCGCCCATTCCAGTTACACGTATTGCCCCAGCTTGCGGTGGCTAATACCCTGGAGGTTCACGGGCGTGCAACCATTGATCAGGTAGCTGATAACTGTATTTTCCAGGCAACCGTTGCTAGGCAGCCATTAGTTTTGTGATGAGCAATCAGTTGACCAAACCTGTGACCATGAGGACCAAAATAAGGTGCTTGTGTTGATCCTGATCTTAGCCAATTTTTGGTACGATGCAACGGATGCAATAATTTGCTTCTGCAAACGACCAAGGAGGTTTAAATTCAAATGTGCACCATATAAAATCCGCCCTTTTCAGGACGGCCCATTCAATTTTCCTAGTTAAGAAGTTTGTATGAATTTATAGTACATTTTTCAAATTCCGATCTAAATTCTTGGCAATTGGCAGCCAGCGGCGGTTCAAATTGTTTTAGTTTTCCTTTAATCGTCGCATACCTAAAGCGTTGTGTAAAATTTCTAGAACGGCTCGAAAATTTATACTGTGTCTATATTATTCTGGAGCGCAAATACAGAGCAGGCTTACAGCAATGGTTGAATGCCAAATAGAAATTTAAAAAATGGCTACCATCACGAAAAATTACATTACTGAACGCTAATAACTCGATCATTTCTTGATTGATTTTTGAGATTTATTCTATAGACAACAAGAGGTCTCACGACTGCTATTTTATTTTGCTCAAGTGTTTACAATTAAAAAAAAAATGTGCATATATTGTATGTTGTGTATTGTATTCCGGCAAGTATCAAGAAAAAGAATCATTTCAGATTCTTCAAGAGTTATCGTAAAATTAATTATTATTTTCTGTAGTTTCATTACGTTTCCGTTTTTGGCGTTATTCACACTCATATAAAATTAATTTAGCCTCACTGTTAGTTGTTTTCATTTTTTCAAGACTTTTAGGATTTTAATACATGTCTAATTTTCAATATCAGTAACAAAGCAGTGGATGTCATAAATACATTGTACCTACGCTTATTATGTTACTTGTCGGAAATCTTTCAATGGGTGGATGACCAGCTATGTTACGGATAAATATATATTCTACTATAGTTTACTGAGCTTGCTAGTATTACTACTTAACATTATAACGTCAGTTTATTATTTTATTTTATGATATTAAATTTATGCAATACATAAACTCACATAATTAAAATCACTATAGTACCCTCTACAAAAAGTTATTGTGATAAAAGGAAAAGGAAGAGCACTTAGAAATTTTAGGTTTACTATTCTTTATATGCTCTATAATCTCAGATCATCCATGAAAATCCCAAGTTTTGAAAAATAATTTTAAACCATATTTTTTACTCGTTTTTACATTGTCTAAACTTTCAGGTTCACAAATGGAATTGTTATTATTATTCTTATATTCACTCACTATATTATTCATTATTCAAATATTCATTCACTTTATTTTATAAATTACTATATGACATTGACTATATATTGGGAAAGGAGGAAGCATCAGGGATCACTAAATCTGGAATTGAACAATGGAGTGTTATGACAACCGGCGTCTAGGAGGGTACAAACACTACCTTTATTCTTATCCTATCGATTCGATTGTGATGCTGTGAATTCTACTCCAACTGTTTCAGCGAGAGTGACGTGCCCTTCTTAAAAAGCCATCCCGTAAAAAGTTTGATAAGGATTGCGAATTGGGTTATTCAATTTGTTGGATCGTATAGTTTGAATGAGAATCTTAATTTTTCACGGGTTTCGCGTAAGCGTCTCTGCTTGCGGGTCCGCCCCACCGTTTTTGGCCCTACATACAGTGTTGCTGGGAATACAAACCGTTAACTCAATTTCATCTTGCTGTTAAGTGGAGCTGCATACATGACAAGGTCTTAGAAGGGATGGTGACTACCTTACATACATACATACATACATACAATTCGCGATGGAAAGAGTTTTATCTCTAGGAAATAAGTTTTGAGATACGATGGGAAAGTTTTTTTTTAATTATTACCGAATTGTACATGATTTTCATTGCTGCATAAATAATTTATCAAACCATTTAATGAAAAAAATCCACAAAATAAGAAATTTCAACTTGATTACAAGTTCGGAAAACGTAGAGAAGAGCAAAACTTCAGCATAGGAACTCATTTCCGGCACATCGATAGAAAACATGAAATTTATTGCCGTGGGGACGACCCCGGCATAGTGGTTAGCATCCATACCTCTCACGCCAAAGTCACGAGTTCGAATCTCACCCTCGGACAAGTCACGAAAATACCCAAACGGTATTTGAGTGACTTCGACAGGAGATGAACCAGCCCAGAGCTGAAAATCTCGATAATAAAGGAAAAAAAAAAGAAATTTATCAATGTTTATATATGAAATATCAAATCATACATTTTGCAAGTTAGTTAAGTTAAATAACTACAAAACAATGTCAGTATGAACGTATTCCCTGAATATTTTCATTCTTTCTGACCGAACACAAAACAAATAAATTGAAGCTCATTTATGTGTTTTTGACTAACATTAGCCTTAGATTGTAGTTAGTTTAACCTGTATGTTTACTTTAAGTTTTTTTTATCTGTGTTTGTGTGTTTTTTTTCTTTCTCAAAAATGTTCAAGTCAAAAGAAGTCAAAAGTTTTTGACAATTTAGAATTAAAAAAATGTGTTATGTAAGCCCACTTCAAACTCCTGCCTACCTTCCCATCCATTCAGTTGTTAATCCTATTAACCTCCGAGACGGCCGCGAGTAATCGTTTCTATCCTCTTAACGTTAGTTTTAAGATAATTTATGAATACAAATATGAAAACTTGTCTCTGTAAGCTTAATTCGATTGAGCTTGTACAAATAAATAATTTATATAAAAAAATGTTTACGCTCCAAACAAATACACTTTTTATAGCAACAGCTGACTGCTGCAATGGGGTCAATGGCGTTTCAATATTTTATGCCGTGATTGCGGTTAAGAAACTGTGTTAGATTTTCAACAACATCTCAGCAGCCAGCGATTTCTCGCGTACCACGAGCAAAGGAACTATCCTTTTTGACCGATTTTGTTCATCAACCTTCTGTTATAACGCAGCTATTAAAATATTTTGTATTGCATAAGTTGTTGAAAGCTACACGCAGAGCCAAAGATTTGTTTATTTTGCCGTGGTATACAACAGAGGAAGTCGAGGAAGAGAATCGTCGGTTGGTTCTTTTCAAATGATACGCGAGATTTGAAATATAACGGTACGATGCAAAGATAAAGAAACCAATTTGTTTTTGAAAGTCCATTCCATCTTTTTATTAAGGTGCGTGTTATGCTGAGTTTAAAAGAAAACAGGTTTTTATAATATCAGTCCACCACTGAAAATCAATTCCCGAATGAAGATAGCAGAAAAAGAAGATAAATCTCAATAATTGTACACATTTATTTTCTAGTTTTTACTTCAACCATTTCTTTAATCGTTCCATATATACATTATGATTCCAGTATTTATGTTTTCATTCTGATTCATACACTGCGGCAAACGGATGATGACCAAGACGCGATGCGAAATCGATTTTAAATTGATAATTATGTTTATTAAATTATATTTTACTCGCTCACTTATCAGAGTCTTCAACACACTAGCCGCTATCCCAACGTAGCCCGTCTGGATTAGCATTACAACGGAAATCAGTTACTTGTTTTCTCGTTTTGCCATTGTCTCACACAAGCGGCGGCATTGCTGGAATTTCCGAACCAGACAACTGCTAGCGATCAACTGAGTGAGCAAGAAATTGTTTGTTCAACAAAATAATGCTCAGACTGCGAGTCAAACGTTGCATGAGTTATTACGATCGTGCTCAAGGTCTGAGAGAGATAGAGCTGATTCTTATGAACTTATTCTCTGGTTTTTCCTATTCTCGCGGTGAGTCGAATCACCATATCGTTCAAACAGTCGCGCTCCATCTCGTTCTGCAATGCTGGTACGAAAAAGAACATTGTGAACATCTCTCGAAAATAGGTATTGAGCGTTCGTTGAGGTGAGTATATACAACATTGAGGTTAGTATGTCAAGAATTTCCCCGTAAAGAATCACTATTGAGCTTGAGCTTTGTTGTTTTATTTTTAATTTATGCTTAGTGAGAGTAATGTTTTTCCATGACAATTGAACAAACTTGATTACTTACCGATGATCTGCTCACTTGCATAAACGCATAAACGCCTCGTAAAAACTCCATATTACTACTGGATGGTGAATTAATGGGGGCTCTTTGTTGTGGCCCCCCTTGATTTCGGCGAAAATAGGATGGCACTCCTTCAACCAGCTGTGTTTTTACTTTCTTGGAAAATGATCTGGATAAAAAAAAGAAAGTTCAATTATTCGAAAATCATCCGACAAGAAACATTTGTTTATGTGTAACAATTTGAAGCCATTTTATGTAGTCATAATATATAACAATCCGACAGCTATACACACGTACACTCGTAACTCAGGGTCTAACGTTCAAGTAACATCAAATTTAATTCACAGGCAATAATGATAAAACTGGACAAACAACTTAAACTTCAGATTCTTACAAATACTCAAGCACGGGAAAATCGTTTCAATCTGCAGTTCTACTAATTCACACGCATACATCAAAACATAAAAATCGAGCTATGCACTGTGTGATCCATAAGGAATTCGTATGTTTCTATCATTGCGTTTACACTTCAACAGTTGTGATATACAACTATTGATACAAAAATGCTGCTAATATACCGCAATTATTGCATCGTTTACCCTACTAACTAATTTTTATTGCAAGATGCTGGTTCATTTTTTCATTATTCACCGGCATAACTTCGAAAGTAATTTTTACATATCTATGAATTGTATCATATTTATTATAACATTACAGCTATAGTGTCATTTCGTATTAAAAGTAGCGTCGCTCTTAATAGGGTAAGTTTATTTGTCAGTAACATTCAGATCGAAAGAATTTTGAATGGATGTTCACGCATGCTGCTGAGGAAAAGTTATGGGTGCGAGGGCTGGGAATCAAACACATAATATGCCGCTTATAAAGCGAGACTGTTGTCAACTGCGCCACGCGACGCCCCATTTTACCAGATTTTAGCCATCTTAATTTCAAAAAAACTACTGAGCATTTAACTGGATTGTGAAACATGAAACTAATGATTTTGGCAATGGTTGAGGTAACGAAAAGACATATCAGAAATTTTTTTTGTTGTTTATTTGTTTAGGCGATTTCATGTTTTCACATGTATTAAGGAAGAAATTAACAAGCAGTTAATTTATCAACACATATATTATTGTATTAATATTTTAACAGAAACACTTATATTTTGCTTGACTACTGTCTTCTGGAATGAAAAATAAGCAATTGAACAAATTTTGTGATATTTATTGTGTTTTACTCGATATTCAGCCAGAACAAAGGTTCACGAAATTGTTAGTTTGCTGGCAGCTGTTCAGTTATTTATTTTGCAGGAATTCAACTGCAAAATATTATTGTGTTAGAAATAGAACATTTATCAGTTTACCGGCTTCAGCACGTACCCGTAATGTTTCTAAGTAGCTTATATTTGAACCCTGGTACAACAACAACAATAAAAATGTCATGCATACATATGTACTATTCGTTTCAATATAACGCAACTATAGAAAATATGCATAAAATATGTGTAATTGTTTGGTGTTATGTTTGTTAACAAAATCTGATGGTCCATTATGTATAGCTGATCTTGAAATATCAAATGAGGTTATTTGGATTTAGGTGCAATATATCAGAGTTGATCAAACTTGCTTTTCCTTATATTGTCAAACTATAATTAAGCAATCTAATTATTGTTACCATGGGCAAGTGGAGAGAAACACAAGAGTATTTTGAAGAAATGTTTTGACAGCAAGCAGCAGTTGATATTTTGTTCACAGATATTGTATATGTTCAAATAAAAATGTCACATTAAAAAAGCTGTTTATAAAATGTTGTAAAATGATGCCTATAATATGTTTTATTTAATGTAATTTATAGTAATCGATATTTTACTTTCTTAAGCAAAAAAATCGTTGCTTTGACCAACCGCGTCAATTAAAATTGTATAGATTCAAATAAGAACAAAAATTCAACAACTCCATTGCAGAACAGTGATCAAATAACCAACATTTTTTTGAAGATTATTCATCGAAGGAAATAATTGCTGCAAGTAATAAAAAATAGTTTTTTGTATCAAATTTAAACTTTTTTTGAAAACAACAGGGCGATTCAAAACCATTTATTTGTTAGCCATTTATCCAAAACCTTAATTTACATTTCATTTTAAAGGTGTGATTTTTGGAAACGCAGAATTTAAACCGTGCAAACAAGTAAACACATAATTGATTACAGTCAAAGCATATTGTGATACGCACATTAAAACCATGCCGACAATGCAAATTTAGGTGGATTACTATATACGATATATTATTGATTGATTCCTGTATTCAAAGATCCAAAGAAATAGAAAATATTTAAAAAAAAAAGTCGTTAAGTCATCGCTTATTCAGTCTTTCTTTCTAAATGATTGAAAATATGCTGGAGAATCTTGTTGATAACAAAATAGTAAGGCTAGAATCATTCAATATCTGGACGCGCTGTTTATGTTACTGCAGTGCTCCTACACAGAAAAAACTCTTGTAGTAAAAACTACCATTTTACCCGACTACGCCTATCTTTAAAACTACCATGAAATTTCAGTCGAATTTACTACGTTTATGGTAAAACCTTCAACGTTTGTGGTATATTTGACAGACCTCATATTGATATCAACCGCACCATGGTTGATCTAATCGCAAGCATGGTAAAATCAAACGCATTTATTGTCTGCTGAAAATTGTTGGTGTTTGCGCTCAATTTATCCCTCGAAATGGTAGTTTCTACTGCGACTTTTTTTTGCGTGTAGGGATCAAGTCTGGAAAGTTTTGACAGCAGCTTGTTTTAAAAGGTCATCACGATTTATTTTGTTGCAATCATGGAAGCGGCGAAACGAAATTAATTTTAGACACCCTCTCAAAAATGGCAAGTCATTGAAATTTGATCGTGTGCAGCATTCTCAAACAGCTCCGTGACCGGCATACTATCGATCTTTGTATGCGAAGGTGTTGAGGACGATTAGGACAAACCCAGGGCTGTCGGATTATGATATCGTCAAAAAATTCAGTGCCACCAAAACCATCGAAGTTGTACAGTTGTTAAAATGGATTATGGGTAGCTGATAGATTATGGAGATTATTGGGCAGTTGTCAAACAGAAGTTAAAATTCAAATTAAATTTTTAATAAATTATTCAAGTTTTGTACTAGTTTTAAGTACGGGAATCAATCAAATATTCTATCGCATACATTTAGACAACAAATTCCGATTTTTTAAGGCAATAAGGCTATCGCTGTGATGTCATGCGTTCCTCTGCGCATTCGAACAAAGCGAACGTCAAAAATCCGTTTCTGGTTTCATGAATAAACAATCATGACAAGAATTCTCATCTTATTTTATGAATTCATGACTCTTATTCATGGTTTCATGATTGAAATGGTAGATGCGAGTCATAAACTTAGGAAGTCTTGTCTTGTTTTGTCTGTAACTATACCTTAATCAGTACATCTACCAAGTACTATCACAGCGCTCCACATCCACACTAGGATCGAATCCTGGCGGTGGATTTATTTTTTTTCATTAAATTCAGAATCGATAAAGTAGATTTGGCAGATTCATGGATAAAGTTTTCAGTATCAGGAATTCAGCGCATGGTTTTGACCCGATTTATTCATGATTTCATTGCAGCGGGAAAATGGTTCATGATGTCATGAATATTGTGCATGGTTTATATTCACAACACGAAAACAGAACATATTCATGAAATCATGACCTGTTTCTCTCGATTAGATGGATAGAGCTAAAAAACGAAGTTTGATTGCGTGGTACAGGACGATGAAACTTACGTCAAGGCAGACTATAAACAGCTTCCTGGACAGGAATTTCATACGACAACCGGACGGGGAAGTTTGGCAGATATATTCAAGCAACGTTTACACTTCGACCGGAACCGTCAACCAGGAAATTTATCTTAGCGAGTGCGTACAAAAACGTCTACTGCCTTTTCTGAAGCGAAACAGTTGTTCCGTTCTACTTTTGCCGGATTTGGCATCTTGCCATTACGGAAAAAAAGCCATGGAGTGGTATGCTGCAAACAACGTTCAAGTGGTGCCCAAGGACTAGTACCCTCCCAATACGCCACAGCTCCGTCCAATCGAACAATATTGGACCATCGTCAAGTGGAACCTTAAGAAGACTCAAAACGCTGTTGTGAGCGAGAAACTGTTCAAGGCAAACTGGCGTTCTGCGGTGAATAAAGTACAAAATCTTATGGAAGGTTATAAACAAAAGACCAATTTGCATTCGTTTCAAAGGAAACTTAGATGAATATTTCTCCTATATTCTGTATTAACTGAGCTTGAAAAGGAAAAGCATTTGACTTACTACTAAAAACTTTGATCCACTCACACAAATTACTGTTTGGCCAAATTTTGATCGGAACATCCTTTAATATAGCTTAGTATGAGTTTAATGAATACGTACATAATACGGTAACTGTAACCATTCTTCTCATTGTTATTGTATTCATTCTACTATAAAATACCTATGTTATTTATAAAATGCTTGCTCTAATAGCAGCCCTTTTGGATTCAACGTAGAATCAATTGCAAAGCGATGATATTTACAAAGGACCATCTCCACTTTATATTTACCAACAAGTAGCAATAAGTGGTTGAACGTTAGATGAGAAATTGTTCAGTAATCGTTTATCAAATCAATTTTGATAGTTTTTCTTCTAGAGCTAGAAGCTCTATGTGTATTTGCAGCTTGACGCATAAAGCTCAAATATTTTTACATATTTTTATTGCCGTAAAATGTTTTCTTAGAGCAATGGTTGGAACACGCCTAAAACAGGTGTTATTTGAAAGGCTTTAAAAAAATACATGTCAATATTTTTTTTCAAAATAATTTTGATATTTTGTTGTTCTTCGCCCCGCACCCGAAAGAAGAATTAAATCAGCTTAGTTTTGTTTGTTAGTGCTAGGTTTTATTCCACCCTGACCTAAATTATTAATTAAGAGTGTTTTTCCGTCTTGTCGCGGGTGAACGGATGATTATTAGCAGTTTTGAAGGCGAGATAGAGTCGCTTTATAGCGGGGAATTATGATTGTTGGCAGAGTGTGGAGTGAAAAAGGAAAACAAGTGCAATGTAGAAAACGGCCATTTGCTAGTGAGGAGAAAAAAATAGAAGTCAACGCGCATGCGCGCGTGAAAGGCTGGCATATTATTTCAGATGCACTCACCTCGTGGTGTACAGAGCGAGAGCTGTAAAGTTTTTATCCTTTTATCGTTGCACAGTGACTGTAATTTTTCAAATTAATGTTCTTTTCTAGAATGGGTTCACCTATAATTTTCATTGTACTGTATTTGCACGCGATTGTTTGAAGTACTAATTGTATTCGTGGTGTGCCATTTGAAAAGGATGATGTGAACATATTTTAACGGGTAGCGGAGTACGACTCCTGTAAAGACATAAATGCATCATTCAGCATGACAGGGAAGCCGTCCAAATGAAGACTGAAAATCAGCGAAAATTTCCGGTGAGATCTCTCTCCTCAGAACAATATGCTTTGATGATGTAAGTGGTTGCCCATTACTAATATCCATTTGATGTTTGAACTGTGTTTATGCGGAGCTTGTTGTAAGTGAAAGTGACCTCGAAATGGACGCGAGTAGACAGGTGTTCTGAAATTGGTCCCTGGAACCCAACAGATCTATTACCTTCCAAATCCCGGGCTAAAAATGTTTGTCGGACCAATCGTGACTGTTCGGACTACCCTAGGTAAGAAAAATTCACAGCAGATCTTTTTTGTGGCAGGTTCGGCGTAACACGTGACCTTGGTAATGGAGTCATTCTGTAAGTCACTGGATGCTTCTTCGGAAGGATGATCGGAAACTGCAGCTGGAATGGTTGTGATGTTCCCTGCGCTATTCTCCATTCCATGCGCAGTTCCAAAATGTTTTCCCAAGAAGTATTGATTTAGTCGATGGCACTCGTTTCTTCTGGTATCACTTGTAGGAAATTTTCTACAAAATATATGTAAGGAGATTCCTCGTTTTTGTACTAGTGTCAATAAAACGAAGCAATTTATTACTTTATCTATAATTTTAAACGATGATATTACCATTTTTTTTTTTCAAATGGGTTCATAATTGTTGAGAATTTGATGAATTAATGGTTCCCCCCATTCTGAAAAAATGCTCTTCTACGATGGAGCGGGTTGCCATCTGTGAAAAAAAGGTTAAAATAAGAGTTTTGAAGTCGGTTAAAACTTAAACGGTTTAAAACTCTCCAAAATTGAAAAACACATTCAAAATACATTGTGTTAAAAAATTCTGCTCTTATAGGCAGTGCATTGTCTCATTGGCTGTTATGAGGGTGATGTATCTAAGTACCTTTTTCTGCAAGAGCACAATAACCTGTTATGGAACAAATCAAGCATTTGCTATTGCAAACCGTTCTATAAAGGCTTTATTGAGATTTTGATGAATCTTTGCAAGATGAAAGTATACAAATACCTTGATTGTATTCCGATACAGTATTCCGTTTTTCATGAAAAAAAATCGTAACGTTCGTAATGTAATGTAACGTACGCTGTGAACGCTTCATTGATGACTTCTGATCAGAACTGGTATATCTCATTTCCGACATGCTAAATTTGAGCAACAAGCCAACCCATTATGACGAGAAGAAATTAAAAAGTAGCCATGAGAATTATGTTCATATGATTGGGACTCTTCAAATCCATACTGATTTATATAAATTCATCCAAGAAATAATCGTTACAATAAACATTTTATATGGAGTTTTTGTTATAGTTAAGTTATTGTTATATCTATAAAAATACTTGTTATTTGAAAAACTAAATACATTCTTACGTTAAAACTTGAAAAAACTATTTTGAAGAATTAATAACAAATGCCCATATTTGTTTCCTTCCCCGATGATTCAATTTAAAATGACATATACCAGCTTAGGCTCTGGTACAGTATGATGAAGGTTTCAGTTAAAATTACTCTTTCCTCGGAAATCGGTAAAATTACCTTTACTTTAAATCTGCTGAATATAAAGGACATTGTGAACAAACCAGTGGAACGACTACTGTGCTATAAAGACTGAAAGGCACTACAATAAAAATAAAAATGAATCTGTAGAAGTATGAGAAAAGTTCTATAGGCTTACATTGTCAGCTTGAATTTATTAAATAATAAACTGTATTATTTCTAATTCACAAGTCAAAAATAAAGTTCATAAAAGTAGTCTCACTGAGAAGATGTATTGTCATTCACTTAAGAATTAACACAGTGCGTTTTTTTAAAGCTGAGTGTTCAGTAAGAGCATTTATTTTACAACTTCACTTGTTAGTAAATGTGTAAGCATCTAAATGCTATTTAGTAAAGGTTGTGGTCATTCACAAAAATAGGTCTGCCTCACTGATCTATCATTGCTGAGTTCCTCTTTCACTTTTATATTGTGTTCATACATTTTAAGCACCACTGAGCACCTACCATTGTATTTTGACATGTTATGCTAAACAGCATTGCAAAGAAATCTTATTAAAATAGCAAAAGAAATAAAACGTGTAACGATGTAATATAATAAGAAAAAAAGTAAAGAAAAAAAATAGATCCTCAATGTAATACACTCACCACAGTTGTAGATTCAAATTCAACTATTTTCAAGATGCCGTGTTCGTGACTAGATTGTGTTTTACGGTACCAGTGTTTTGCAAAAGTACACATGCTAGATTCAGATTATGTTGTTCCTAAGGATAAGATATTACGAATGGCTAGTTAGGTTACGTTCAACTCGAAATTTACTATTCTACTTTGTTGTGATTAATGATTGCATTCTTAATTTATGAGCGTAATTGTTTTATCAAAATATATGCAGCAAGCTTCTATGCTGGCAATTTCTGTTTTAATGAGAAAGAATCGTTGGATGTCGTATAACAAACAATATGAACTACCTAGCTGAATAACCGTATTTGAACAATTTGGATCTTTTTGAACTAAATGCAAATCTAAGTAAATTTAAAAAATTAAGGAAAAAACTAGAATAATATTATGAATAAAGCGAATGGTGGATACCCCAAAAATGGAATTAAGCATAATATTTAAGGAAACTATTGGTGTGAAAATTGAATGAAAGGTGGATAAATAATGAAATTATTTTTCTTTTCAAATCAATCGAATATAAAAACCCTCAGGTGGAAAATCATTCTGAGGCTGAATAAGCAACATATCTATAATTGAACATTTTTCATTGGCTTTTAAAAACAGCACACGAGGCTTTCATAATGGTTTATCACAATCAGCATCATCAAGCTACAAGCAACTTATGAATGACTGAAAAGAGAAACCAGTTGTAGGGTAGAACACTACATTGGCATAATCGCCTATTGATAACCCATCGGGCCGGAAGTTTAGTTTATCTGTAATCTCTACATTATTAATTTAAATTGTCATATGGTACGATACTTTAGTTCAAAAGCAACAATATGATGTCTTTAAGTGAGACATTCATAAGTGATTACCTTCTTTGTTTTGGAAAACAAAATATGTTTTTTTTTTCATTATTTTTATAGGCTAATGTGGCTCTATCATTCATTTTAATGTTTTCTGGCCAAACAATATCAGTAGGCCATGATTTCCAGTTAGCCAGTAATTCAGTCTTCGTTATCTTAATTGTTTATCGAAGGTAAATACATTTATAATCCATCAGTAAAAAAGCTAGTTATGCTTAATATGTTCCAAACAGGGGTCAAAAAAACAAAAAGACAAAAAAAAACAAATTGGAAAATGAATAGTAAACTTGCTATCAATGGAAATAAGTGAATCCCAAGTTACTTTGCCAAAACCATCCAGCTTTATTAAGTTTTAATAAAGTTCTATGAACGCAACTGGAAATCTATTTGCATTTATTATGGTACCAATAGGTTTTATATTATAGTCAGGTTTATGAGAACCTACACAGCTTCTTTACAATGACCTTGTCTTTTAAAACTCCCTTTACTCCTACTAAAGTGATGTAGAAGGAGATGTTCGCTCATCACCCTGAGGCACCAAGAGTGCACATTTATATTTTTGCTAGAATGAAAGATATGAAGAGAAGGTGTTGAAGGTTCCGTCAGTGTACGGCATATTGGAAATAAAACAGATGTTTTTGAAAAATGAGCGAAAGGGCATGTGTACAATGGTACTCGAACCAAAGACGTCATCTTTTGTCTAACATCCCACTGCGGGGTAGGTCGAGGCACGGACAAGTCCGCCACCTCAACAGGCAAAAGAAGACGTTTGGAAGGCGCTCATGTACCACTGATGGCTTTGTGATATTTATTCTAGCAATATATTGTGTGCACTCTGTTTTGATGCGCACATGGGAGATGAACTATCTCTTTTTTGGGTTTGTTTTGATTTGCCACGTCTGAGATCACTCATTCTAGCAAAAACATTAATGTTCACTCTTGGTGCCTCAGGGGGATGAGCGAACATCTCCTTCTACATCATTATCGTTACTCCACGTACGGAGAATAAATAACATAACAATTAAAGTATGTCCTACTAAAGGTTTTATTTTGATTATATGAACTCGTTTGTTTGAACTGTTTTGAAAGGCCGTTTTAGGACTCATTTATATTATCTTATTATGGTCAGTTGAAAATGCATTTTAAAACCATTTTGCCTCCAGTAAATACATCAAACAACAAGTTGGCATTGAGGGAAGTTACCAAATGACCAAATAGTTTTGTAGTAGCCATTGCGAAGATTGGCTTTTTCGAAAAATTGTGATTTCTTTGAGTCGCCATATTGAAATAATGGAAATAATTGGAATGTGGAAAACTAATTACACCAAATATTGAATGTAATGCACATGAACTGTAGATCGAAGACTAATTTCGGTATTCTTTTGGATGACCTGATGGAATTCCATCAATTTTCAGGAAATTCATGATAAATTTATCGAATATATTTGTTTTGATTTTGTTTTTGTTGCTGTAAACTCGCATATTTCCGAGGCGCATTAATTTTTTTTAGCTTTTATCGTGCCAATATTCACTTTAAAATTATTTACTGTTAAATGAATCAGAAGAACAGAGAAAGGAACAAAGCAGAACAACAAAAACCAGCCACAATATCACTATGAAGTGTGACAGCTGTGGCCATTTGGCCCTTTGCTGGTTTTGATGGCAGCCAATTGGTTTAATGAAGGCTCCTCAGTGGTCATAACATCTTTCAATTGAACATTTTCAAAATCTGTGGTCTTATAAAAGTTTTATTAATTTGTTTTCACAACCGTCTATAAAGTGGGCCACTTTTAACACCTTTCAGCCTTAAATATGCATAGAGGTTGAATGTTTGAATGTAGTTACATCAACAAAGCCGGAAGGAGTGCTATACGGCAGGAATAAAACTAAAATTGTGATTTGGGATGTCATCACATTAGAGATAATATGGATGGACGGCACTTTACATTGGGGTGCATTCGTGTGCAGTGCATTTTTTAAATGATTTCATTTCGATTCACATGTCATCAAAATAATTAAATTTTTCTTGTAAATTTTTTAAAATATTTAGAGCTCAGAATACTAATTTATTAGTTCGGAGGTACAATTGACATATTTTTATCAGCTACTCTTAGATTTCAAACGTATCTACCTTTCTAAATATTCATTAAAATTAATGGTAGAGTCGCAAACTGTTGAAGTTTTGTTAAAAGTTTGACACCCGCTATAATATCTTTTCTTGGTCTACTGCTTTCGTTTGGCTGGTTCCGACAAAATGAGTTTTATTCAATAAATAATCAAATTCCTTGAACACCCAATCTGAATCTGAACAAATTTTACAAATTCAACACCATTTCAGAGGGTAAAACTAGAATCATATTTACTTGAACCGCGGATTTGAAAAGAAAAAAAAATGAATATATAAGCGAATAATTGAATTATCAAACACGTTTCAAATGGCACTGTTTTTTCTCTGAGAAAAAAAAATGGTAGTGTGTAGTAGTGTAAGATTTTCAATTCTTTCAATGGTTTTCCTATGTGCCCAAATCCAATATAAAAGGTGTCGAATTTTTGAAAATTGTCCTAAAATTTTCAGTTTATTGCTCACTACTTCATGAACTAATATAAACCACAATAAATGTTTTCGAGGTGAATGATTGCTACAATAAATCTTAGCAAAAACCCAGCAGCTATTACTTCCAGATCTCCTCAAGTTGTTACCATAAAAACTAGGAATAATGTTATGGTGTAACCAAAGGGGCCCAAATTGCATTTTACTAGCACTACGAGGATACTGATAGCAAAACCAGCTATTTTTAAAACAAGAAAACTTGAGTAGGATCTTTTCAAATGAGTGAGAGAGAGAGATAGAATAATAATACTTGGGATACACATTGCCATATAGGCAGTACCATATATCTTTACTCATTTTTGAGTAGGCAAAGTTTTGATCAATATGAATAAACTCAACTGAATTTAGGTTGTGTTGAATTAGCGTGTAGACCGCGATTTAAGGATCGATACAATAACACGTTGATAGCGGAAGCAGACCGGCAGCAGAAGTAGAAAAGCCTGATATGAGTAAACCCTGCATGTCGGATAGAAAACTTAGACGATTCCAATATGACATAGGGCTCTAATGTGTCTATCAATAATTCTTCATTTTGTTTTAATATTGATATGTGACCTAGGCAATACTAATGTACTTTTTTGAATTTGGCATGGAAGTGGTGAAAAATTTTTTTCCCTGAATTCTAAGCATAGGTCCAATTCTAGATCCATGAACTAAAATTAGAGCCATTTCCTCTATCGACGTTATTGGCGACAACTGTCAAACTTACGTTGTCGTTCCGTTTCTGACCACATTGCGTTAAGGCCTTCAGTTACGTATGCGTATCAAACCCAGATAATTCCACCATGATGTAGCTTTATTGCTTCGCCTTCACAAAATGTGCAAAGAAAAGACCGAATGCTAATCAATTACCTTAAAATTTTAGAATAATAATCAAGAAAATTTCTCAAACAAAAGATAATCCTTGAGGAGCACTAATACAATAAAATAAAATAAGATTTCACTCAAAATCGATGGTCTTTTTGTTTTCAATAGCTGCTCAGTTGAATTCTTAATAATAAAGAATAATGTGAGATGAGCACAAATAAGTTGGTAAAGCGATTTATCTGATTGCTATTCTGAATATCGTGGTATACGCACTGACGTGAGTAAGACGACGTTTATCAATTACTGGTTTTTTAAAAATATTCATAGTTTTAAGAATTGTACCATTTCATTATTAAAACAACATTGCATAGGCTTTTTCAAGCATGCATACACATTAACGACCGGATTTGACATGCACGTAAATTTCCTTAAAAGAAAAATAACACTGAAGGAAGTTAGAAGCAACATCGTATATAACACATGCAACAATCTCATCAATACACACCTTAATTAAGAGGAATAGTTTTATAATGAGAACTTATAATAGTACTCTTAATTGAGTTGTAAAAAATCATATTGAAATACAAATGTCAATAGGTGAAACGAAAAAGTTGCATACCATAAAATTTATTTAATCATACTTATTTATTCAGAGAATGTTTAGGTACAGCGCAACGGTATGAGATTTCAATTGTTTTTAACAATTCAGTATCATTAGCTAAGAAAAAATTTCAATTAATGATATCAATTCTATCTTATGATAAACTATAATAAAAAAAATAGCACAAGGTACGAATAAATTGCATTTCTAACAATCATTCACAGCTATACAGTTCAAAGAACTCAATGTCTTAATATGAACATAAGAGGGATTGATACAAACATAGCAATTTGAATAAATAAAAATACAGTACAACGATGAAGACAACTAGATACAGGTATCAAGAGACAAATACCTACAATGAAAAAAAAGCAGTGAAATTTGACAGTCATATTAGAGAAGCGGTAGACATGAACAGGTGGAACTTGCATTACAGAATAAGGACAGAAAGCAAACCTTTTGTGTTGAATTCCTCTCCTAGTATCGACTAAGCTCCTTGCGGAAGCGGCTCTTCCCATGTGTGAATGATGACCAGAATCATAAATACCCCTTCTTCGAGGAGTATCCGGTGATTCAAGCTCAAGATCTACACTAGGATCCAATGGATGAAATTTTGATGATCCACCAGTGTCCAATATTGAACTCACTATTGAGGCACTACGAAACGTTTTTAATTCAGCACGACTATCTGGATCACTTAACATTTATAATTAGTTTACTGTTTGAAACACTTCTTTGAAAACACTGTACTGTCTAGCAATTTGTGTTGAATCTTTTTTAATGAATTTACTTCACTTCTTCACTAAATTCACCACCTCTCCGTTCTATCTGATGCAGCTTGCTACTATGTACAGTTTATTATATATTGATCGATTAAGTATCGAAACTGTTTTTGAATGAGTGTTAGTTTTTTTTCTTTTCCTCTTAAGAGATTTAGTTTTTCTTTGATAATTTTTTCACGTGTTTTCTTGTATGAAACAAAAAAAAAAGAGAAGCAAAGCTCAATGAGTACAGTAAAAGGTTTACATAGAAGTTGGTTTATAAGTTCACTTGGAACATTTATTAATCTTGTGAATAAAATATCAAGAGTGTAAAAAATATTCGTTTGTACAAAACACGAAGCAAGGATATGAATTATTTTTTTTTCATGCATTGGTGGAATTTTACTATACAATTTTTCAAAATAGAAGAAAATACACACAAAATAGAAATCGCTCTATTTGTCCAAGCATAATACTTACTCTTCTACATCGAGTAACCGTCTGCCAAATTTCAAATGCTAGCATTGTCATTGCTAGTATTTTCTCCATGATAGTCAAGTGAATTTTCCAGCAAGGAAAAATCATAAATCCATGGAATGTTAAGGACTAACCAACATTTTATACGAGATATCATCCCACCTCAATGAAGTATGATTGCAGCGTCTATAATATCGTTAGTAGTTAGTAGGTATCCGGGCACTTATTCGTAAAGCGATTATTGTTAACAAGTACGCAAGACTTGTTTGCTTTCACCAGCCATGAAACATAGATATATGTAAGTGTTCTTAATTTATTTTGATTTTTTTTAGGTTAGATTCTATTTTTTCCAACGGAGTTGCCTAATTTAATAATTACTATGAGCACTGAAAATCGAAATTGCTACGAGTAATATTTAATTTTTTTTTGTGCAAAGTGAACATTTTGAAAATAAATACGCCACACAAATGGAGTAACAAATGCAGTAACACTTTTCGCAACTTTTAAATTAGTAAAAGTTAGTCCATTTTTCGACATAACTGCTGCATAATCCAGTAGTATAGAATACCATCCTACTATGATACACAATTTTCAATTCTAGACTGTTGATTTAGTAATTCATTTTAAGCAATTACGCTTTCGGAAAGATGCTAGAAACTGTCAGGATTCTAGGCCCAAAATATAATCCGAAATACCTGGCGAAAGTGGATGAAGGCAAGAAATTATCTGCGAGAGCCGGAAAAGAAGTTAATGATGGTCTTTTATGAGGATATTATTTTATTCGTAAGATCCTCTTAAAAATTGGCCGTATATTTATTACTTATTTGAATGGTAGAAGGAAATAAATATGTGTTACCATTTCCGATAAAAAATACTCGCCAAATAATTATCTCTAATATGTCTTTGAAGGCTCCTTATTCAATTTGCAATCAGGTTTGCGGAGCCGCTTATGTAGGACATCAAAAACTCGAAACAAATATATGTAGCTTCTTCCATGATAAATCCAAGTGTTCTATGCTATGTTGTTATGATGCACAATTGCAAAAATAACTTTTATTCAATTAGATCAACATCAAAGCGCTCGATATTCATTACTTGGGCTGGCAGTCGTTTCTGATGGAAATCATCAGCAGATGGATATCATCTGCGAGAAGGAGCTAAAACTAAGGAATCTGATCCAGTTGTAGAATTGTTTCCAAAAAACTTGGACTAGCTCCTTTTCATAGGTGGCTACTACTGCGGGGTACTCAAGTGAATTGAAAAGTATCATTGATCTTTCAGAGCTTTCTCTCATCTTTTTAATTGCATGAAATTAATCTGCACTATAGTTGGCTGCCATGTTCTGACCGTCCAATATTGTTATTTGGAATAATCAGTGCAAATTTTTAAGTAACGCTATTAGTATTTTATTACCTCACTTATAAGTTGGTAATTGTAGAAGTCTTTTCTGCCAGCAGTCACATGTTAAAGGCGACACACCTTGGAAGTAATTTATTTTAATTTTGCTCTTAAACGCAAATCATTCGATACGATTATGAAAATAAATCGTTCGTTCATTATTTGATGATCATGATGATACACCCACAAAACAATAATAAACTCAAAGATTGACAACTGTTCCGCTTCAGCTATTGGCGATCAAAAGTCCAGTTGGGTTCGAATGTTTCGAAAATTTAAATTGTGATTACATTCTGTTTTCTTTTATATTGTAAATTGTGTTGTTATCAGCGTCATCATTGTTGAACATTTTCTCCCCTTTTTGTCATTAATAATTTAGTATGTGATACCTTAATTACCATTCTGAACAAACACCATTCACATTTAAGCATCGCGTTTGATCATAAATAGTTGAGCATCATTTATCAAATCATTAAATATATGATATAATGGTTACATTATAAGGAGTGTATCGAATATAAGCTATCCACATATATTTGCGTTGTACGCATGTATTTGTGATGGTTTTTTATGCTCTGAACACTGCATGCTGTGCGTTTGACTGTCAGCTTTCTTTTGTTTACTTGTTTGTGCGGTTCAAACTCTGCGTTTTCAAAATGTCGCGTATTGAAAAGGAAGTGAAAATTAAGGTTCTGGACACATGGCTAAGTGAGAAGGGTATTACTATGCGAAAATTGGCGAAGCGGTTTGGAATTCATCATGCGAGTTTTAATACCATCATTAATAAGTTTGGGGAACACTTTTCTTTGGATGAGCTACCAGGAAGAGGCAGAAAACCCGGTTCTTCAAACCCGAAACTTAAGCAGAAAATGGTATCTCTAATCATGAAGAACAAATCAATGTCAATACGTGATTTGGCCATAAAAGCAGGAACGAGTGTCGGAATGATCCAGCGTATCAACAGGCGAAACCACCTGAAGACCTACAAGAAGCTAAATGTTTGAGCTTTATTCTCTCTAAAATGGCTGAGTAGCTAATTTTCTAATATTTAGTAATAATTTATGTTCGCAGAAGATTTGCAGTCAAATTTGAAAAGAATATCATCCTTTATTAAGGTAATAGTAATACATATAATAACGCGCTCTACCACGAACCAATTTCCGAAAGTCGAAAGCATTTTGTTAATGGGTTCACCAATAATTCAGTTATACGACTTACACAATCAGTGAGTGAAAATGTCTCATCATTTACTTTGTGTTCTTTTGTACAGGATACTGTTCAAATTTCACCTAACCTTGAATAGCTAACGCTTATTTTCCTTTTATTATAATTTGACCTCCAGATGGTAGTATATGTATATTCTTCATAAAGGCTTCACCTGCTGCAAAATTTTGAAAATCGCATACTAGGTATCGTATATAGGTCGCGTTCGGGTGAACGAATGATAGAAAATTAACAGAATAAAAATGTCACTTTATTTTTCCGACAATTGCAAACAGATTAATTTCAACGTTTGACTATTTTTTATTGTTAGTATCCATTCTCATTAGAAGATTCCAATTTGATACATGTTATATTCATGAAGTAAGAATCAAAATTCCAAACGACATTGTTACGAAGTACGCAAAAATCATCGGCCTTGGCATCGAACACGTATGGTCACCGGTAGAAAAATGTACAGGTATGTCATGACATTTTCTCCATTCGTTTTTGGGTGTCTTAGATATGGTCACAATGAAAAATGTGAAATATCAAAGAAAAAAAAGTTAATATGCAGTTTTTTTTTCGAATATTGTCCAGATACGGTGTATCGATAGGAGCACACTATTGATACGGAAACCTGAATTTGTATATATTTGTCACTACTTGTCTAATGAAAGTTTGCTTTTAACTTGTATAAAACGAAAGAGAATCCAGTGGAGGGACAAATCCTAATATTTGGTAAAGCCATTGATAGATTTTTTAAACCTTATATATGAATAGAGCAACTAGAATTACTAGAATTGTTAGAAACCTTTCGTAATTTAATACTCTTGAGTAACCGCATGGTTAAATTTTAAATCTAGCTCTAAGCACTTGGGACATAATCCAGACTAATGACACATAACACCCATATTGCCTCGTATAATATGGCAGTCGCACAATTGGAAAGCATGTTTTTATTTCATCTTGATCAAGCTGTTCTCTAAATTTTGATGCGTGATTTTTTTTGTTATATTTTGCTCTTCCGTTGAGATGTACACGTACCTTAGCTACAACGTTAAGCATGTTAATTTCGTATTTCCCAGAAACCGTATAGAACATGGGACAATTTTGCGCTTTAAAGCAGGATAATGGATGTTTGAAAAGAAGCGTATTCACAAGCCTAAATATAAAATATTCAAGAAAATAAAGAAGCAATACAATTTATTTGGCTACACTTTATTCCTGTTTTTGTTTAAAAACATTAATGTTAGCCTTCTTTCAAAACATAGGAGCGTTGTGGGTTGTGCGTAGTGTGTTGCTTATGTCGAGATTGTACTATTTAAAATGATATTAGCTTTTATGAGAAGCTTCGATATTATTCAAAGAGGATTTTATTTGTATTATTGAGCCGATATAGACAAATGCTTAGCAATGCTTTAGTCAGAGCTGGCAAATTTCACGACCGTCAAGTAACACTGAAATAACGATCTTGCTATTACGAGAAGAAACGAACTATTATGAGCATTATTGTCATTCTTCAATCATCATGCTATCTGGATATTAATATTCAGGCGTATTTTTTTGTAAAAACCAAAAAAAAAAATTTCATTGACATTTGCCAGCCCTGGCTTCTGTGTAGCATTTATTGCAGGCTCTGAACTCAATATTCAAAAATGGTTTTACCGTGCATCTGCGTAAGCTTAGAGAATACTTCAAGCAGAACAATGCATTAGGTCCTAAGTAACATTGAGAGATTCTCTTTGTCGACTTTCTCTTTCGATAATAATTTGTCTATTAAACGATTTGATGATGTTTTCGACGTGTTGAATCTTTAATTATACTCTATATTATCGTACTATGTGTTGAAAATACTTGAACATGTTTTTAAATAGCCGTAGGAACGCAAAGAGAAAGTTGATGAAGAGAGGCTCCCAATGTTACTTAGGACCTAATGCATTATTCAGCTTGACTTTTTGAAAATGGCTGGTTTTTTAAATCCTCCTTGAAGCATACCAACAGTCATGGTTTAAATAAACATCCTAAAAGGCATTGCAAGTGCTATGTTTGTTTTGCTTTTGATTAGAATCCAAAGGTTTTGGGAATGCTTCAGGCTTCAAATAGTTGCAGTATCTATGCTATCCACTCACATCCAGCGTCAGCAGCGGTTGAATGCGCTTTGGCACATCCATTACGATTTATGATATTGAAAAGAAATATGGCTGAGTTTATTGTGGTTGTGTTTTAGTTGCGTTCACCCGTCGCATTGTAGCCGTTGTCTGGAAGAAGAAAAAGAAAAGTACTGTTAAATTCTTGTATTACAGTGACTTGTTTATAAATATTGATTTGGGTACAAAGAACTCATTAATTTCGAGATAATAAATACCTAATATTGGAATTAGTAATATAACTTGATAAAATTACTTATTTAGGCAATACAATCTGAATGACAAACATTGAGCAAATAGTGTGTTTTTGTACATGAACCAATTTTATGTTCATTCGGTTCAAGCGTACACGATCTGTGTGGAACAAATGTAAATCATATATACTGATATGCGGAGAGAACATCAGCAGTGGATATGCGGAGAGAATATGCAGCAGTTGATTGCTTTTTTACTTCTAACTTATAAAGTAATTGAGCTGGAACCGATATTAAACTAGTAACACGTTGGCTTAGTAACCTTGATAAGATGTTTTCTGTTCTGAACCATGAAAAGATAAACAACTTATTCTCTATAGATGAAAACTTTCGATGGATATGGATTTAATGTCGGTATATAAGCACTATAAATGTCTATACTGATCCACTGGGCGTTAGGTTAAGTGGTCCGTTGTAATTTGCTCTATGTTCAATGTACAGTGTAACCTCAACTTCGAGTTGAAGAGTGTGTAAATGTTGCTTTAATTGGGACTTCGTCGTGTAACCGTATTTTCTCTTTTAAAAAGGTGTTGGATGTAGATTTTTTGCAATTTTTTTCGGTTTAGGACGAAAGATTTCATCGCTGATTTATGAAAAAAATAACGCATGACTGGCTAATGTTGACTAACAACTGTTCCAGAAAGTATAAGCACACCTTATTTTAACGGTCACTTTGAATATAATGAAATATTTCAACATGTTTTGGCTGCGTCCTTTTGTTTGCACATTTCTGAATGACATAGCATCGAAAAAGTGCTCAGTTTTGTGTTTCCTATCAAAATGCGCGGAACTTACTCCGGAACAACGAAAAAGTATCGTGCACAAATGGTGCACTGTGAGTGGACTCTCCTTGAGAAAATTGGCCAAGGAAGAGGGTGTAAGCGTCGGAGCGGTACGATCTGCGATTCGAAAATATAGAGAACAGTGTACGTTTGAAGATGCGCCGAAGAGTGGTCGGAAATCCGGTCCTCTTAGTCCGGATATCGATAAAAAGATCAGGGATGCCTACAAGCGAAAACCAGCGACTTCCGTTCGGGATGTTGCGAAAAAACTAGGGACCTCGGCGAGTAACGTCATGCGTGCCAAAGATAGACTTGGGCTTAAAACATACCAGAAGCAGAAAAAAACCTAAAAGGAACCCAAAACAGGCCGCCTCCGTGAAACCACGGGCCCGCACACTCTACGATTCGTTATTGTGTAGAAATTCTTGGTGTATAATAATGGACGATGAAACGTGTGTGAAACTAGTTTATAAAACGCTTCCCGGACCACATTTCTATACTGTAAGCAAAGACAAAGACATCCCCGAAACGGAGAAGGCAGTTTTCACCGAAAAAAATTGGTAAGAAGGTTATGGTTTGGCAGGCAATATGCGAGTGTGGTAAAACATCTAGTCCGTACATCACAACGGAGACGATGAACACTCAGAAATACTCATGTCATTACGCAAAGGACACTCTAGAATGGTACAGAAGTCAAAATGTATGTTTCGTGCCGGAAGACATTAATCCGCTGAACTGCCCGAAGACACGGCCAATCGTGACTTTTTGGGCTTTAACCAAAGCAAAGCTTTGAAAATGCTTTGAAAGCCGACGACATCCAAAAATTTAAAAAAGATTGGCCAAAAGTGGTTAAAATGGTGGGAAGTACCACTGTGCCGAAGCTAATGGGTCATGTTCGAGGAAAAGTTAGGAGTCTTGGCTGTGATAAAATATTTTGATAACACGAGAGTAAAATATCATATAAAACACAAATAAAATTATTAAAACTAAAATAAACACGATTTTTTTGTTATTTTGACAGTGTGCTTATACCTTCTGGAACAGTCTTGTTACTCTCTATCGGAGGTCATCCTTTATTAGGCCGCATCTTGAGACGCTTGGTAAGATGAGCGTTTGTTTCAAATTCTTCCTCAAGAATCTTCTTTCGGTTCAATCTGCTTTTCTTTTGACGTTGCTGATTTGATTTCTTCTACTCTAGGGCCATATTTAGCGCTTTCCTGCGGTTGATCAGGTCAGACAGCGTCTTTTCTGTATACCCGAAAGGATGTCATTTCGCTCTCTAATCAGCAGGCTGGAAATCTCGGAATTAATATTATCCAATTCTTTGGAAATTGCATCCTATTTAGGACATGTAAAATAAGAGGGAACTTTTTAGTCCGAATCCGGAGGAGCTTGTGAAGAACTGAAAGGCTGGAGTACCATCAACCGGTGGTATTTTTGGAACATTTTTTAACAATCCCTCCATTCGCAACAGAAGGTCTGCTGGCTTAAAAAAAACCTTCAGTGTATCTTTCGGTTTCAAAGCTTCCTTTTTCAAGGTGAAAATTTTCGATTTGAATAGTTCTTCTTTATAGGATTCGTTTTTTATATCTCGCCAGTACTCACACACCACGGTTGGCTTGTTAATTGCGAAGCGCGTATGCACGACAAAATGCATCGACCAGCGTTTGAATCAAATCAAAATTCAACGCAACCAAAAATGAACACAATAAGATTTTCAACAAAATCAAACTTCGACGCAGTTTCAGAATGAAGCACAGCTCGTGCGGTTCGTGCTCATTGACGATAAGAACATGTTTGACAACAGTAAACAAATTTTGGCACTCACACAACTAAGTAAAATGTGTATTTTCATTTACCGTACACTCAAACCAGGCCTATGAAAACGACCACTTTTTCACGAAGAAAACATCTCAGCCAGCTCAGCTGTCAAAATAATGTCAACATTGTAAGTTGTGTTTGTTGTAGCCACAGGACTGAAGCGGCTGTCATCCACGAACAAAAACCATGAAGCCGAAAACTTGGTGCTGCGTGTGGTGCTTATTTGACAGCTCGGTTTTCTTGAAGGCAATATGCAGCAAACACAATATCCGAGGCGAAAAATCTTCCGTCTCGTAGTTAGTAAAGTGGTTATCACAAGGATTAAATTTTTTCATTATTTATTAGCCAGGTACTATAATATTTCATCTAAAATACAGATACTAGTAGTTTGGTAGAAGAAATATTGTAAAGAAATATAATCCATTGTGAACCGAGCTTGGAATGTTCAAACCGTCACTAGCGCCACACCAAAAGTTGCTGGCTTCAAGAACTATCGCTCTCTTCACTCCTCTGGTTGTAGCTTGTTTACGTTTTGTCTGTTGTTGCTCGTTTTCGTTGTGCACGTCATACAAAGCAGAAAGATTGCTTTCTGTGGTGTTTTACATCAAAACAAACAACCAAAACAAATTATTAGACTTCTATTTGATAGCTGACAGCGGGCCCAAAACAATTAGGGCCCAGGACATCCTGTCTACTGTCAATCACTGCTATTAATATAGACTTGTCAATAGCCTGACTCAAACTTTTCGACACCTTTATTTTTGTATTAACGCTGATAAATTTAGATTACCTAATGCAAAATTGTTGGATGTCACATTTTTATAACCACCCCCCTCCCTCCCCTGTCACATATTGTCACAAATTTGATACCACCGCCCCCCCCCCCCTCCCCCGTCATTTTTGAATCACCCCTAGGAAGGGCATGCAGCACAATTAAGACAAAATTATATGATATACATTCATATTTTTGATATTTTTGTGATATGTTTATATATGTATAGAAAAACTTATTAATTTGTATTATAGTAAATTAGTGGACAAAAATATATCCAAAGAGTAACAATAATCATGTGGCAAATTTCCGCCTTCCTGTTCCTATCAAGAAGATTATAATTTCTCTCGTAATTTTCACCAGGCTCAGAACGACTTCGAAGTATCCCATATGCCAAACGTCCGTATACCAAACCTCCGTACACCATACGACCATATGCCAATCGTCTCGCTCTTTACCTGGAAGAACAGTTTCTCTTGAAACTTTTTGTTTTTATTGCGGTGGACTAAAACAAATGAGAGTGTGAATTTAAATTCGCTTTGCTCACTGCGCCACTTTGTTGCTGAAACCAGAAAAGTATTATCGGCCCACTAGGCAACGAATAGTAAGATAATATATGGCAGTATTTATTGCGAATTGCATTTTTTTAGTACACAGACACACAATTTGCTTACCATGAGGTCGATATCAAGCGTTTGTGTTCATGTTGTCAGACTAGCGCAATTCATACATGATACATATTTATGGTGAGCATATTTTCTGTGCAGAAATTACAAAAAATATACACATGAATAAAAACAATTATGTTTGTTTTATGAATACCATTAATACACATGTAAACTATCGTTAAATGCATTATTGTTAAACATGCTACGGGATTCCTGCATGAGACAATTATGTTTATAACGACAGCAAACAAACAGAGCATATTATGGAGGCTATACTTGTCGAACAACACATTTATGATCATAGGTGTAAATTTTCTTCTTTAGGTGCTCTCATATTAAACCAAGCAAAACTAATTCAATGTAAATGGTTTAAAATGTAAAGTGGTTTGTTTACATACAAAGAGTCACTTCCATATTTCTCAGATTAATAGCAGGGTCACAAGTTTAACTGATGTTGCTTCAATCTAAACGAACCTTTACTTACATTTGCTGGAAAGAACATGCGGAAAAACTTCCGTAGAAAAACTCATTACGTAATGCGCCCAGACAAATTTAGATTCTAGCGTAAAAGGAAAGGAAAACATTCGTCATCTAGTAGAGTAACAACCAACACACAAGAATGGATAGCAAAACATGCTTCATTTGCATTGAAATCAAACCAGTAGAAGTAGAACTAGATGGCAAAATAAACACAACAAATGATATTTCTTTAGGCCACTTCGTTAGGGACTGGCCTTTTAGAGTGGTACTAATATTCACTATTTAGTGAGAGGAGACATCACAAATTATTACAAACCTAGCACCGTCCAGAAACAATATGGTGATCAAAGGTTGCGTCAAAGCATTCCATTATATCTTATTAGTTAAAGATTATATGTTCAAAGAAACATTGTGTTTATAATCGTGTTAATATTCGTCTTAATTGGTTTTCAACTTAATTTTGTTGTAGAAGGAGATGTTCGCTCATCACCATGAGGCACCAAGAGTGAACAACAATGTTTTTGGCTAGAATGAAAGATATGAAGAGAAAGTTTTGATAGTTCCGCTAGTGTGCGGCAGGCTCGGAAATATGACAGATGTTTTGGAAAATTGAGCGAAAAGGGCATGTGTACAGTGGTACTCGAACCAACGACATTTATGCCTAACATCCCACTGCGGGGTAGGTCGAAGCACGGACTAAGTCCGCCACTTCAACAGGCAAAAATGTCCGGTTGGAAGACGCTCATGCAGTGTGTGAAAAAATTGACTGCCCGAAATGAGTGCGAAAAACAACAGCATTCAATTCTTTGGTCTTTGCTGAACACACGAATTACTAATAAAGAGAAAAAGCAATGAACGAACGAACACAAGCATTCGGTCCCCTCCAAAAAGGTGACCCGCACCGAATGTCTTCATTCACACAGGATGCTACCGACACATTTTTCTATACAGATCTCCGGTTCAATCAGTCAAAACAAAAAGAGGAGAGCATCACAAAACACAATAATCGCAAACATTCTGACTGCTGTTCTTGCTATCACCGAATTTTGGCTCTTCTGAAATTCAGTTTTGCACCGAATCGGTGAATGACGAGATGGATGTTGGATAAATTCACGGGATTCTGCTTATTGAATTTGAATTTTTCGCACCCTGCGCTCATGTACCACTGTGGCTTGTATAGTTATTCTAGCGATCTATTGTGTGCACTCTGTTTACCGATGCGCACATGGGAGAGGAACTCTCTCCTTTTTTTGGGTTTGTTTTGATTCGCACCGACTGACGATCACTAAAGTTTTTTCTCGTCGTCTCCAACGTAGAGACCTCGGAGAGAAACACCGTGAAGCGATGCGTAGTGATCGTCAGTCGGTGCGAATCAAAACAAACCCAAAAAAAGGAGAGAGTTCCTCTCCCATGTGCGCATGTAGAAGGAGATGTTCGCTCATCACCATGAGGCACCAAGAGTGAACAACAATGTTTTTGGCTAGGATGAAAGATATGAAGAGAAAGTTTTGATAGTTCCGCTAGTGTGCGGCAGGCTCGGAAATATGACGGTCCATGGCGTTTTGGAGGCTACAAGCAAACAGCGTTTGGATCGAGCCAAGATGATCCTCTCTCAGCACGCTGGTCAGGAACTCAATTTTTCAGACGAGAAACTGTAAGTGCTGCAGCAGCCGCATAATTTGCAAAATGACCAGGTGTGGGCGCCAACGTGGGACAGCATTCCTGAACCCAATGTAAACATTTCTCGGTCCCAAAGTTCAGCGTTGGTAATGGTCTGGGGGGCAGTATGCCAACGTGGTAAGGTTCGCTTGGTGTTTATTGAGAAAAAAAAGAGAAACGGCAGTCCCTTGGGTTGGACTTCAAAAAGTGAGGTTTCGAAGAAAGTCGTTGTCCGCAGTCTCCGAAGCCTCTACGGAGATGAGCATATTACAACATTGCTTTCAATCAAATGAACCTAGAAAACAAAATGATTCTTACTTTTCAACATATTTTGAAAGTGTATCCAAATTTATTGAACATAAGTTACTTTTTTAGAAGTGAACCTGGGCCAAATGGCGCTATCTTTTGAATTATGGGAAATTTTTTTTTTGCTTTAATTCTATAGCAATAGAACATTGTTTCTGGTTGCATAATTTTTTTAAATTGTTTTCTGCGTGCTCGTTTCACATGTCAGCATTGTTTAAAGGACGTTTAAAGTTATACTAATACAATGCATAAGAATACTATGCATAATATAGTACCGTATAATATACAATATTACGATGGTATTTCAACTTAAATTTACTATGGTCAACATTCTGAAAAATAATGGCCAGGGTTGGGGATGTCTTTGATACATAAAATGCTTGACAATTCAGAAGCTAAATCTCAAAGTTGCCGAAAAACCCAGTGCTACAAGTTTATCATATCTTGTAAATAAGCTGTTAAAATGGGTTATCTCGAAACGCCAAACTCATACTTAATAAGCCGGTACAACTTTAGTTATGGCTTTTTTAGAGAAGAGATCTCAAACCGATTTATTTCATTAAATAATTTCTTATTTATTCGAAGTGTTTAAATTAAAAATTTTGTTTCGTTATTTCCTTTTACGTATTCAGCCTTTTAAAACGTTTATCGGTATTTTATGTATGGTTTTCAGTCATTCATTTTTCATTAATTTCATTGAGGTATTGTTGTTGTATGTATAAGTTTTGATATTTTATTCTGAACATCGTTTAGCTGTCTTAAACCTTAACGGGAGTTTTATTTATTAGTGTACAAATCGGACTAAAGGGTCTCAATTTTTTTAATACATTTTTCCCGAGTTATAAGAAAAAAATGTAACCTGACAAAACTTTCCGACAAACTGCAAGGAAAAGCCGGAAAAACTAAGATAGACAATTTTGACATTCTTATCCTTGTTCAATTCCTAAGTTTTAAAAATGGTAGCTTTTTTGTATTCGCGTAATGCCCAAGAAGCTAACGGCCCGTCACGTATTTTCAAACTTAAACTTCAAAAAATGTAAACATTATGCGGGTGACCTCGGATAAGCGGTTCTGGAGAAGCTCTCCCTACGCGGTCATCTAGCGTTCCAAGCTGTTGGTATCGTTTTATTGCGTCAGATCATGTAGATTTTGCCATACCTAGATCTTCGCAATAACTGAAACAAATGCGCAAAACTCATTCGGCTTCATTTTGAATGAATTAGTATAAAGACAATGGGTCAAGATGTTAAACCATATATGTATGCTTAGTTTAATCCGCTTGGTTGTGTTGAGGCATGCCGACAAAGTCTGTATAGATAATTTGCATACACCCTGTAAAACATTTATGGTTTTTTTTATCCATTTAGTAATTTGATCAATTGTAGTATATCCCGTACCCTTTGTTTAGTGCATGTTGAGTTACTTCATCACTATTGAGAAATAATGAAGTATTAGGTGTTGTTACATTTGTCATTGTCTGTTTTGTTGGCTATGAATCGAGTTTTATTTTTTAAAGTTCCTCTATTTAAACCCCATGTGAGTGAGTGCACTCTTCAAAGGAGCGCCCCTTTATCAGTTGAAAACCAGAATCATTGCAAAGAAAAAAAAAACTATGACTCCGATACTGTCCATGCATCAGAACCATAGTCATAACCAATGGTTACTTATGCTTACTGAACTGTTATGAGGCGACACTTGGAATAAAATGAATGTGAGGTGTTCAAAGAGTGGAAACAGTACTTTGACGAATAATAATTCAGAAGATGACAGGATTCCATACCCAACCCTACATGAAGTCAAGAAGAAACACAGTTACTGGCGTTGACCCACTTCCAAGCAAGCTATTAAAATAAGGTGTTGAAGCACTGCTGCACGGGGCAGTTACCAAGATTTTGTAGAAATTTCACTTACGATGATTGAATGGAAGGTATCGTGAGCCCCATGTATGAAAAGGAAGACAATCTGGACTGCTGCTATTATCGTGCAATTACGATGCTGAGCACCGCCTACATGTTACTTTTCTAAATTCAATGCAATTCTGTCATCAATTGCAAAGGAATTCGCTATAGTGGCTCACTGTAAAACAACGCCTTGCACCACGTGTTTAGATAGTTGGTTATGAAATCGAGATAGTAGACAAATTCGTGTATCTTTTCTCTTTGGTGATCTTCAATAATGACCCTAGCAGCAACATATAAAGACGGACTGTGACTGGCCACCGAGCCTATTTTGGATTCCAAAGGACGCTAAGATCGAATAAAATTCGGCGAACTACAAAGTTAATCTTCTACAAGGCATTAATTAGATCGATAGTCCTCTACGGCCACGAAGGACATTACTCATGAAGGACCAACGAGACATTGGTATCTTTGCACGAAAAGTGTTGTGTACGATCTACAGTGAACGATAAATGGAAGATGCAACGAATTGCATCAGTTGCAATCGACTACGGTGGGCTGGGCATGTCCTATGATTCTGATGACCACTATAGCTGGTAGATCACCTTTTCATGGTGCGTTACGGGGTTTCAGATCAACCCCCGAACCCTAGTCCGAATCAATTCAAACTAGAAAACATATTTGTTTTTTGTTTGTAGTAAAAGGAACGTATCCTAGTTCTTATTGTATTTTATGCCAAGTAAAAAGTGACAATACTCAGATTGTGCCATCGAAGATGACCTTGCAATAATGAAAACATGGTTAGTCTTCATTTATGTGAATCCTATTTTTCTATTTGATAGTTTTTCTATAGTTTGAATTGGTTATGACTAGGGTTCTGATGAATGGTCAGTAGCGGAGTCATAGTTTGTTTTCTTTGGAATCTTTCCGATTATGATTTCCTGTAACAACACCAAATACTTCTTCATTTTTCAATAGTGATGAGGTAACTCGAAATGCACAACAAAAGATATGGGATATACTACAATAGATCAAATTACTGGTCGCAGTGGTTTATGTCCTGAGCAGAGAGAAAAAAAAAAGATTGTGATTTTCGATGGCGTACCGACAGTGTGTTCTACGATGCTCCGTTCTAGAGTTACTATTTTTTCGTTAATTTTTTGTTTCTTTGTTATTTGTTAGCATTTTTGTTATTTTTCATGCATTTTGTTCTGGAAGATCTAAATTTTTTGTATTAATTACTTCTCTGGATTTTATTGTTGCTTGAAAATCATTGAAATAAAATTGAATTAAATTGAAGATAACTAAACACTGTTTTAATCAAATACTGAAACCATTTGTTTTTCTATGACAATTTTCAATTTATGCATTGCTACTTCTCCTATTTATATATTGATTTGAGAGATTTAATTGAAACAATTTTTAAAACTCTTTTTAATTCTGGAAGGTATCTGTAGAAGTGATTCGACATTAATTTTTGAAAAAAAGGGATATTTTTTAAAACTTTGATCGAGAAAACTATAAATTTTTTGAGCTAATGCAATTCTATAACAGAAGCCATACCAATGCCAATCCCTTTTTCCCGAAAAAAATAACACATGCAACACAAGGCCGACATTAAATTTTTAACATTAATTTTTAATTAAACTGTTCAAGCTCTCTGTCAGCGTTGAGAAAAAGTTGGCAGCTCTTGTCTTGCATCTTCATTTAAAGAAAATCGAGGACATGCGCAACATATCCAGGAATGCTGTTGTTTAAACACCAGATTCGTATGAGCGTTTTTGTTGTATTTAATTTGATTTATTTTTAAAAATACCATTCTATTAAAATCATTTACTGGCTGCACTATACTTCTGAAGATGCCAATTAATTGTTACTGTTTGCAAAGGTCTGACCAAATAGCTAACTAGGAAGTCTTTTTTATAAAGGATCTTTGTGCTACAACGAGAGCGCATGCTCAACACACATGCATGTACGATAACCTAACGAAATAAATAAATAAATACCTCTTTTAGTCACATGAACTGATATACACCACTGACGAAAACGTACATAGTATTTATCTGAGAAAATTATCAATCTCAGATCGATTACTACAGCATCATCGTTCTGTGGTGTAGCTACTTGGCTTGATTCAAGTGCTTTCATTTTTCCCCTCAGCATTAGGCATCAGAGAAAATTTATCGTCTGGTTGCAACTGAAGGAGAACAGAAAATAGCAGGACGGAAAACGGTGGCGAACATTTTTCCTGTTTTCATTTTATACATTCTTGTAACTGTTAAACGGGTAACCTATAATATTTTTTCAGCTTCAAAGCTGTGTGTATTATGTATTATATCTTACCTTCAGGAGTATTGCTAGCGACCTTTAATGCGCATCACAATGGGTAAAATTACACAACGCCCACAGTATATCGACACTAAATCAGTGAAGACAAAACAAATTGTTATTGCCAGACACATCGCATATGGGTTAACAATCTAAGCTTAAACTTACTGTCAATTATTGTACCTGAATACATTAAAAACAGGCAAAACCAAACGCGAACATTTTATTTATACTTTGTGATGACAACAAATTGATAGATAACTTCTTACAATAAAATCAACCATGTTATACCCGTTTGATAGTCGATGTGCAAATTAAGTAAATGATCAATGTTTTGAAAGTTTCCCCATTCAACGATATCCTAGGTCTGCATTTGAACAACAATATGGTATACCCACATCCCAAGTAACATGGCCATAACCATCCAGCTTTATTAGGTTTAATTAAAGTTTTATGAAAGTCACTGGAAATCAATTTGGTTTAATTATGGTACCAAGAGGTGCCAATAGGTTGCAACTTTTAGTCAAGTTTATGAAAACCTACACAGCTTCTTTACAACGATCCTTGTCTTCTAAAGTTCCTTTTACTCCTATCAAAGGTTTTATTTTGACTTTTTGAACATGCTTGGTTGCTCAGTCGAGTTATTAGTACGAGACACTGAAGAAGTCTGCACATTGTAGACGAAATACGCGTATCTGTCGAAGATAAGCAAAGGTAGTTGGAATTAAATGGAGATTACTAATTTTTCTTCTAATTTATAGTTACAAGTATTCCACTAAACAGCTCAAACCCTCTAGGATTCAATTCTCAATTATTCAACAAATCAAGTACACATTAACAAAGACGAATCTGTTTTGTAAGCAAATATTCAGAGTTAAACAGGGTATATGACTCTAATTTGGGTCTGTGGATCCAGGATCTAGGATCTAGGATATGCTCCGTCACCATTTTTATCCTGAAAATTAAATAGTAACATTATTATTGTTTCAACGGCATATTAATATGAGAAAAATTAAGAACACTTCTAGATTCATAGATTTAAATTAGAGCCAGTTCCCCTACATCGAGATCTTTGGCACACCTACGCAAATTATTAATAAATTAATTTCAGGTTGGAATATCATTATTTTGTAGGATGATGGTTTAGTTTGTATGGGAATGCTGACAGTTTCATGAAGTTAATGATTGAATTTAAGTTTAGTTTTAGAAAATAAACTAGAGAATTGATTATTTTGCATTCAAGTTTTTCAATTGAAATTGAGTTTTCAGTGTTAATTTTTTTTATCGAATCATTCTGACGTTACCACCCTTGTTTTAAACTTCATATTATATATTTCGATATTCCGTAAATTGTTTGAATCATATGGAGAAACTTTTTGACATAGTTTTGACAAGTTTCAAAGAGCATATTCTTTAACACATTTTCTTTAGAAATTATGTAAAGACTGTATGCATTGATGCGTAATGAATTAAAACGTAATGAGTTAAAAAAAATTAGCAGTTTAATGAAATGATGTCTTGCGCCAAAAAGTGCCTTTTCGAAAAAAATCGAAAACTTGAATGGGAATCAAACCTAGTCACCTATGGTGAGATTTTACTTTGTACCTAACCTTAACCGACTGACCTAATAGAGGAGCCATCAAAATGGGCGATGGATCGATGCAGCAGCAAAACTTGGAGCAATTCAATAACCGGAGCAGTGCAAAAATTGTTGCTGTAGCTGTTCTTGTGCACTTCCACAGTTATTAATTGAGAGCTTACGATGCCAGGTACAATTTTTGTATTAGTATGATTGTGCGGCAAGTACAGTCATACTCTATGACCAGGGAGTCGAGACATTTGCCTTAACGAAAAATTCCTAGATCAGACCGGGAATCGAACCCACTCACCTCACCATGGTATTGCTTTGTAGGTGCGCCTTTACCGACTGAGCTAAGGAAGAACCCTTCAACATTAAGTTGAAACCAAACAATAAGCTAATTGCGAAAGAAATAACCTTGAAACGCTAAGAAAGCAAAAGCTACACTGAAAATTTATTTTTGTAGATTAGCTTTCACTAGTTTCGTAAACATGAATTTTGTACATAGAACAAATGTCTCGTAAATTGTCCGAAACATTCACATTGCTTGTCATCTAACAAAAAGCTATCATGTCTCCGTGTCAGAAACATTTAAAAATTAATTTTCAGTGTATTCGTGTACGTCTTATATGTTTGGAAAGCAATTTTTACCAAATGAGTGCAATTTTCGTGTGGGCCGTATCGCGCAGACGAGACTTCATATTGACTATTGCTAAAAAAAGGGCCGAACTCGTCAGTAGCCTGCGACGAAAAGGTCGGGCTGAGTAACATAATTTGCCACAAAGTCCATACAAATCTGGAGAACAATTTTTACCTATTCAAACAGGTAACAGCATCCTATATTTGTATTTTCAAATACTTTCCAAAACAATCTAATACTACTAAAACGCATCTCCAATGACCAAATCTTTACATTGTAGTATATTCATAAAAGTCCCGCAAATATTAAGTCCCTACTCATCGTTTACACTAAACTAAAACGTGAAACAGAAAAGGGTTGATTACAAATCTTCAAGGTATCAATAAAAAAATATACTGGCAGAAGAACACTGAGTTGCATAGACTTGCATAGACCGAAATGTGATAATCGTCAAAAATGAGTTCGAGGATAGTTGGTGACCTACAATAACTAAAACAATACAGAAAACCCTGACGCATTATTGGCGGAAGTCGTGCATACTCTACAAGACCCTGGGGCCTGGTGAACTTCAACTCCGTACTGAGTGCGCAACACGCTGTGTAGGAGGTGTAGGCTTTAATTCCCCACCGAAGGTAGACATGATCGATGAGTTTTCGTTCAAGAAAATCCCAACGGTGCTGACTTGAATTGATACCAGACCCACTGGGGCGACTCTGTGGATCGTTTATCGAAACTTAATTTATACGCTCTCATTCGACTATTGTGTAGTTGTAACACATTCGCAGTAGATTGTAATCGGACATTCTATTCTAACTGTAATCGGACATTCTATTCTAACTGCATTTTAATCAGTACTGTGGAATCAATGATTTTAATATGGCATGGTTGCAACGAAAAAAAAGCAACGAAATATAATGTAAGCATTTAACATTAGAAATGTGACACATAATGTAATAATTGTAACAACAGTCTGCTGTGATTCACTTTTTGAACATAATTGTACCAACAATCTTCTTCGTCTGACGACAAATTAAAATAAATGCTGAAGCTCTTCTGAATGATAAATGATGCGATTAATGTACTTGTAACTAAAATCATTTATAACTTGATCACACGGTTTTCATAAAAGTTGGAAAAGACAATTAGTACTTGAAACTCTTTGAGTGCGTGAAACTCTTTTTACCCTTCTTACATCAATTAAGATCGCTTGAAAACTCGACTTTTTATCCGAGGCCCACAGGGCCGAGTGTCATAAACCATTCGGCTCAGCTCGATGTACTGAGCACATGTCTGTGTGTATGTATGTGTGTATGTGTGTGTGTGTATGTGTGTGTGCGTTACAAATAATGTCCCATCCTTTTCTCAGCCATTTGTGAACCGATTTCAGTTCTGTTGACGGCAAATGAAAGCTACAACATAGAACGCTATTGATTTTTTTTTCATTCGAACATTTCGTTACGAAGATATGAACGAAACAGTACTTGACGGCCTATTATAATATTAATCAATCAGTTTAGTCTCCGAATACATAATCAGCTATTTGTGTACCGATTTTAGTTTTGTTGGTGCCAAATCAAAGCTATTAAATTTTCAAATAACTGGTCAAAATTTCATTATGATTGGATAATCCTTCATGGAGATATGACCAAAACAATACCTGAGAGCACATAATTGTGAGATGAAAATATACTCGTTGCAGTGCAAAACCAAACAAGACCAATCACACCAATCGATGCCGCTTGCATTCTATTGTGTCGCATCTGGTGGGTTGTATAGCACATACAGCGGACTAGCCACACTATGCGACTGTATAGAATTAGAGCAACATCGATTGGCTCGAGTGGTCTGGTTTTGAACTGCAACGAGTATATTCGAAAATTACACAAAGTCTCCATTTACTATTTTCAACGAACATGTACTTATTATGCATCTTGAATCCATATCGATAATCAAAACTGAAGCTCAGGATTGTCTAATAATTCATTCTATGGACTGATTATATGAAATTTCTAATATTTATGTATTTTCCCCTTTTTTCTAACTAATATAAACAGTTCACTAAGCACTATTAATGGCAATATGTTAATCACATCGATGAACAATACTTTCAGGGTTCTCAAATAGTTCATTTTATAAACAGAAATTCCAGGAAGATCCACGAATATTCGATTTGTTATATTTTCAATATTCCTGGATCTTCCTGGAATTTCTGATGAAATTATGTATCCAGTACCATACTGGCCACATTTGAGTTCGTAATTCTGATGATGTGTAAGAAGGGTTCAGTTTCACCATCGGTGGATTAATTCGGGTTTTTATCCATTGTATTGAAAATCACATAAGCAGCGTGACTTAAACCACTGTAGCTTCTGAACCAATAGTCGGAATGCAGTGAAATTATGACAGCTATGTTTTGAAGGTTAGTACTTTCTAAAAAAAATTTATTCATATTTAAATTGTTGTGCCACCTGAGAACTTTTCAGTCGATATGATATTTACTTTTAAAGAAATCCATCTAAGCTGTACTCCATACTGATTGAGACTTTTTGCTCCTAATGTGTCGCAGTAAAAATTACAAAGCATGTGGTCCATTGAACATTACTTATTTGTACATAAATATCCGCGGGATTTTACAGTAACAATTGCTGAAGCAAAAATTTGTTAAATGTACAACCAACACAACATTAGTGAGATCGATCACATTTATGCATCAGTAACGCTTATGTAGTGTCTAATTCTTGCACTGAACCTGGAATAAGGTGTGTTTTTTCTGACAAACTTGCAGGTGTGTTTTTTCAGTCTGAGTCAGAGTTCACTCTGCAGAAAACTTGATAGGCATTGAAAAAGATTTACGAATAAGATTAGGATTTTACGGATTTCGGTAAAATTTTACCGAAATCCGGTAAATTTTTTAAAGATATCTGTAAAATTTCACCGAAATCCGTAAAATCGGATTACCGAACGTTCAGCTGTGGAGAATTCGGTAAAACTTTATAGATTTCTGCAAAAAAAATCTAAGTGTGTAGGCTAACATTGCATCCCCTTACTCTTTATGTGTAAAAAATAGGGATCTAGACATCACCTAAAACTCCAAACATATTTCCACAGACCTCTAGCATTACGCTGTATTCGTAGGACAAATGACATACTAGGCTTCACTAAGTGCTTTTGTCAAAGCTTTCAAAACCCGCAACCTATGGACTACCACACGCTATTGGACGTATTACTAAAAATTGTGAAAACACTACCCTCCGCATACGTAAAATATTATGCTAAACAACCAATTTACTTAAGTATGACATCATTGGATTTCTCGGATCGGAAGGAGTTTTTTCTACAGGAAAGCTTAAGCGCCAGTTCGACGGGAATCTGATTGTTTCTTTTACCAGTATGAGACCGGGGAAGAGGTCAAAATAAGCCACTAATCATGATTTGCCTAACCGAAAACGGTACTATTTTATCGCAAGGATTTTTTTTTCAAATTTCAGTCCATTACATTTTGATATGGTAGTTTTCACACTTTGGTTCACCATAAAAAGTCTTCACACCTACTAAATTGCATTAAAGTCTGATTCTGGTTGATACTAAATCATAAAAATAGATGAAAAGATGATATAAGATTCGACTGAAATTTTCATTTTTCAATAGTGTCAATTGTCACGAGAGCTTATATTTTTTTTTATTCAACGTTTGTACAAGCGATATCAAATTCAAACGAGGCATAATTTGATAGGTATGTTCCAATGGAGACGCATGGTAACTAAAAAGCAAAACCCAACACTTTCTCACAGCAAAACTGGAAACACTTTTTCAGACAACAGATGTTTTTCCTAGCATTTCAACATGATTGCCTTCTTAATACTATTATTGCTTGCTCGAAACTTAGTGTTCTTAGTGCATTTCAACAGTTATTAATTGAGAATCCTTGATGTCAGCTATCATTGTAACAATGGTATGATTGAGTGGTACAGGAAATTTCACCATACGAAAATTCCTACAGCATGGTGTTGATTTGTAGCTGCGCTTTTATCAACTGACCTAGGAGATGGTTAAGAAAAATAAGCAACTATATTGTATATCCCCACCAGTGTCTATGTTTGTCCATGTTCAGAAAAAAAACATAATATTGAAATTATATTTTTTTCTTTAGTCAATTTAAGTTTTTAAAATATTTCCCTTTTTGTATTCGATGTACGATAATGTTTGGATGTAATGTTAGCTTCACGCCAATCTTTCAGCCAATCTGTCATTTCACAAATTCAAATTTACAAGAGGTTGTTGACATCATTATGATCAATTTATTTTCATCTTTTCTGACATTTTTGGCTGCTTTGACTTCACTGGTTAAACTGAATAAATTACCTTCAATCTTTTCAAATGACCAAAATTTGGAAATATTTAATGAACCCAAGAGAACAAAAAACCTCATAAATTATTTGTTAGTATAGAAAAATGGTGGAAACCGTAGACCCAATGAAACGGATTTTTCTTTCATTGTCCCTAATTGTAGCCTATTGTGCCACATAGTAAAATCAATAAACGGGCATAAATAAGTGGTTGTAGATTGTTGAGATAATTTTGCCTTTAAAAAAAACAAGAAAACAAAAACATGTGTTATTTGAATCCTGATCTTTTGAGTATCGAGTAGCCAATAGATTTAAAGTAAAAATCATTTAAATGCTTTACCGTAGTTATGCCTAATTGGTCTGTGAAAAAACTATAGCTACCAATGCAATACATAGATGATTTTTTTTTCAAGCACTGCTATCGGTAAGTGACGAATATGTGTATTGAACTTAAATATTATCAAATACTCTGAAATGAAAACATAGAAAGATTCCCCACAGTCACTTTTGAGCTATGTTGATTTAAGATATTCCTTTTTTGTGTAAGTTTGAATCTGTTTGCTGAACTTTGATTGTTGTTTTTTGAATTCTCCCAATGCGCGGAGTAGCGATCTATGATGAAATTTGTCCGAAGCAGATATTGTATAATAGATATAATATATTATATAATAGATATAATAATTTCTCATCAACATGAGACGCTCGCGAAGAGGACAGTAATTTATTGCTAGAACGAAGAATTGAAGAGAAAGTATTGATAGTTCCATTAGAGTATGGCAGGCTGTGAAATTGAAAGATGCAAGTTGAAAACGGGCGGAAGGGTATTTGAACGTTTGTATGCGATCGAGCTACCCAAGTTAAAAAGAAATTTTAGAAAATAGTTAAGATTGCAAAGCCTTATGTTTTCAAAACCTGTTCCTATCAATAGGATTAGTTAACACTGGATTTTTAGCATGCAATTATTAACATTTATGCATACAATTAAATTTTCATTTCTACTGCAAAATGGTATTTCGACAACTCGTTAGGAGCGTGCGTCCCCGCAACATAGCACTGGTTCTCTCATGTTTCTACCTCATGATTCCACGGGTTATGAGATAAAAAAAATCGCCGCTAAGGGTTACTTACTTAGCTGGTAAAGCAGGCTGAGCACTTCAGCTAGATTGAGGAGGTGTGTGCCGAGTTCCCTAGTGTTGTAGAATAATGTCATATTATTAGGACTAGGACCACAATCTGCAGACATGCAGACATTACAAATATAAGTGTTATCATCATTTTGTATTATATCATTCCTTCACAAGATTTTTAAATCTATTTTCAGCTTCGCATTTATGTATCGTTGTGAGTCTTAGCCCACCTCACTCACAATTTGTATATGGAAAGATTGGATGGTTTTTTACCGTTTTATTCTAAAAGGATCATGTACGACAAATTCTACAAAAAAACCCTCTTCATCAAAAAAACTGTAAAAATTCAAAAACTAACATTGTTAATGATCCTGCATTTTCTATTTGACAGACATAATGATTTTTTTCTTGGGCCCAGTAGAAAACAAGAGTTAGTGGAGAATTCATTTCCTTCTTTTATTTCTTTATTTTGGATTTATTAAGTTTAATTTTGCCGGGGATTTCGTGTGAGTATCTCTGCTTACGGGTTCATTCCCCCCTCCCTCAATTTTTGGCCCACCATACAGCGATATTGTGAATTCAGATCTGTGGCTCAATATCGAACTTGCTATTATGTGGAGCTGCATCCAAGCCAAGGGCTTGAAGGAATGTTGACTACCATACATACATACATACATACATACATACATACATACATACATACATACATACATACATACATACATACATACAATTAAATTATATTAATCATAAGGCGGTGTGATAGTCGATCTCTTGACCTTAACAATCATCATGTTATATTATTGATTTTAGAGATTTCTGTAGAATTCTGTAGCATACACTTGTCAAGCTGATTCTTGGCAGAATTAGTCCACTTTCCAATCGACAAAAATTTGGAACGGTATGTTAGATATATTCTATTCCAAATGTACTCGTTAGCTGGGAAAATCAAATTGGTCGTCCTAAAAAGGACGAAATGATCCATCTTATTTGGACCTATCGTATGTCCTAGTCACATCTTCACTAATAATGTGCGACAATATATTGTCATCAATACATGCGTCACATTTACAACAGTTGTGAGCAGATTATCAAAATCAATTATCTGCTTATTACTAGTAATACTTATGTTGCTAGTTAATGCACATTAGCGTCATGCTAATGTTACTAGTTAATGCACATTAGCGATGATGATGATGCCTGGCTTATACCGGCTGGCTACAAATACACCACTGGCTTGGTTAACCGACTGCATTACAATTGGCTGCCTATCAAAGATTGCCTGGTCAAACGCGATAGAGTCATCAGCTAACTGCACCCTTCAGGGTACTTGTCACCGCCCGCTGCAAATTTGATTTCCTACAAACTTAGATTTTTTTACAGAAATCTGTAAAGTTTCACCGAATTCTCAACAGCTTATCGTTCGGTAATCCGATTTCACGGATTTCGGTGAAATTTTACAGATATCTGTAAAAATTTTACCAAATTTCGGTGAAATTTTATCGAAATCTGTAATTTCGGATTACCCAACGTTCAGCTGTTGAGAATTTGGTAAAATTTTACAGATTTCTGTAAAATAATCTGAATGTGTACTCTGAACAGCTCCAGGGCTAGCGAATGAATGAAGCATTTTGTTATTTATTTGTTAACATGTTTTATATTTCCAATTCATTTGTCTTACATACTATTTTTTATATTTTAAGTGTTTCAGCCCGTTGGGCTCTTCAGCTCTGTTTAATTTTTGTGTTTGTTGTGTTTAAAATGTTTATGTTTTACATGAAATTTTCCGTTCGGCCCTTGGGGCATTGTTAGTTTTAAAATTTGATAACCTACCTAATCTACAACTAAAACTACAATGCGAAAAACCTAGGGGTGGGGAATCAGATTCCGGATGATTTGGTTATCTGATGTCAGGCAGCGTGCCCTGTACCGATTGATAGACTCACTAAAGCGATCGTCGAGCATTTTTATCTCGGCCAGACGGTGGACCTCAGATGTTCTTGTCCTTGGAGGGGTGTTCAGGATCAGCCTGAGGAACTTATTTTGAATACGCTGAAGCTTCAGGTGATGTGTTTTTGCGCAGCTCTTCCAGATTGGCATGCCGTACTCGATGACTGGAAGTATGATTTGCTTGTAGACAGCAAGCTTGTTTTTCAGGGATAATGTAGACCTTCTGTTGATCAATGGCTACAGTAGCTTCAACAGAACGTTGCACTTTGTGACCGTTTTGTCAACCTGCTCCCTGAAAATAAGCTTGCTGTCTATGGTAACGCCAAGATATACAGCTGATTTGGCCCATTCCACTGTTGTGTTGTTTAGGCTTATTTTACAATCCTCTGGCGGAACAAGTCTGGGAGAGTTGTGTGGAAATACGATGACCTGGGTCTTCGCCGCATTGATACAAATCTTCCATTCGGTGAAATATTCAGACAGAACATTCAGGCTTCGCTGCAGTTTCGCTGTAAGCGCTCTTATTACCCTACCATTGTGGACGACTGCCATATCATCGGCGAACAACGACAGAGATCAATTTTCAGGGAGCGGGGGTATGTCCGAGGTGAATAGGTTGAACAGAAGTGGACCTAGTATACTTCCCTGCAGAACACCGGCGGAAACACGGAATGTTCTGTCCAACAGCTAATTTTTAATTATCTTCACCAGAAAGATGGGAAGATTGTATCGATGCAGCTTGTACACCAAGCCATCGTGCCACACGTTATCAAAGGCCTTCTCGATGTCGAGAAGTGCCATGGCAGATGCTTTCGAAACAGACTTGTTCCGTCTGGGGTGTTAATTACTCGGTTAAGTTGGTGAATTGTCGACCGACCACATCGGAAGCCAAATTGTTCGTCGAGCAAGATGTTAAGCTCGTCGGCAGATGAAAGAAGCCGATGGTGGATCGCTTTCTCAAACAGCTTGGATACTCCTGAGAGAAGGCTGATTGGTCTATAGCTTTTGGAACACGAAGGATCTTTCCCAGGTTTCCGGATGGGTATGACTTTGGCTGACTTCCAACACGAGGGGAAGTAGCTAAGTCGCAGGCATTGGTTGAAAACCATCGCCAGATGGTTATAGAACTGGGGGCGCAATTGCTTGAGCTCCAAGTTCAAGATGTTATCGAAACCTGGGGCCTTCATGTTCTTAGACGCTTTAATATAGGTCAACAATTCGTCAGCTGAGATTTCCAACTATTCCGAGAAGTCATTGGGACTTAGATGGATGTTGTTTACAAGCTCGCCAACGGCAGCTTCGTGTGGACTGACGATGTTTAGTCCAAGATTGTAGGAGCTGACGAAGTGTTGACCTATCTCAACAGCCTTCTCTGCAGGAGTAATTAAGCGATCCGTGGAGCGATTGCTGTCAAGTGTGATCAACGGAAGAATGGGTCTTGGCTTAGTTTTTAATATTTTTGTCAACTTCCAGAACGGCTTTGCACAATCTGGGAGAGAGCGGCTCTTGAACGAAGCATTTTGCGAACATGTACCCTATTTATATCGTTCACTGCTGCATATGATATCTCCCTTACATACATTTGAAGTATGTGATAGGAAAATACTTGGCATTTAGTGATTTATTCTGCAACACGAAATAATAAGACGTCACTTTATATCTGCGTTATTTTTAATAATTTAATATAGGAATCGACGCGAGCAATATTTCCGATCGAATGAGGCAATTTTAAAAATATGGGTAAGCTCAAAACCTGGCCACATGAAGTTACGGTCGCAATAGGTTTGTTTTTTCAAATTGTAACCCAGTATAGAAACAAAACTACGTAAAATTGTGCAGAATCACCTGGAAAATCCATTGCGATCTGTGTCAGAGCTAACTAAGGTGTGAATTTTTGCCGGATCTAAACGTAAAAGGAAACCTTGACGACAACTTGGAAGGCTCAAAGTAAACGCCGAAGTGGAACTGCCAACCATCATCTCCATGGAAAGGTCACAAGGTGCATCTGAAACAACCCAGGTATGTCCGATCGCGATTTGAGTAAAAAGTATGATACCGCCCGTAATGCAGTGCAGCAAATTCGCTATTGCGAAGGCTTACAGGAAGACCGCGCCAGTACGCGACCTTATCGATCACTCAAGCAGAATATCGTAGGTAACCAAGACCGTTTAAGACCGAGGTCGTTTCACTTTGTGTGCGCATCATGAACTCTGGTGGTCAAACCGATGTTGTTTGTACAGATTTTAAAGCAGCATTTGACCGTGTGGACCATGAAATTTGGCAGGTAAAGGTAAAAGACATGGCGTTTCCTCCCGTTTGGCATGCTGGTTTAAATCATACCTGACGATTCGCTTGATCTGCGTGAAAATCGGATCATCGCTCTCGGAAAGTTTCACGAATTCCTCCGGTGTTCCACAAAGGAGCAACCCCGGCCCCTCCTGTTTACACTGTTCATCAATGAACTCTCTCATCGTTTACCTCCAGGGTGTAGATTATTTTATGCGGATGGCCACGTCGTGCTCTTTAAATTTCCTGACACTCGGCATCAATAAATGCATGGTTATTTCATTCCACCGAAAGCGCAAGCCAATTAAATTGGATTACTATATCTCGGAAAGTGTACGTCAACGAGTGGGGCAGGTCAAGGACTTAGGAGTGACTCTCGATCAAGAGATAACGTTCAGGCCACACTATCATAATGTAATAGCGAATGCAAACCGGCAGCTTGGATTTATTTTCAAAATCTCTGAAGACTTCCGGGACCCTCTGTGTCTGAAATCACTGTACTGTTCGTTGATGCGTTCATTGATGCTGGAGTCTGTCCAGAGTAGGTTTGTTCGCTACGCACTACGCCACCTACCATGGCGGGACGCAGCAAACCTTCCTGCCTACGAAGATCGGTGTCGATTGCTTGAAATCGATACGTTAGAACAAAGGAGGCGCAGAGTGCAAGCTGTTTTTGCGGCTAAGGTGTTCACCGGTGAAATTGACTCTCCAGAACTTCTCAATCAACTGAGCTTCTATGCCCCTGACCGAGTGATACGACAACGAAACTTTTTGCACCTTGTGCCTCGTAATCATCTCTATGGGATGAACGAACCCCTGCGTGCTGCTGCCGATGCGTTTAATAATGTTTATTCCTAGTTTGATTTTAATATGCCATTGACTACCTTTATAAGAAGAATATTTTAATGCTAGCGTCAACTGATTTATTCATTAAGACAAACATATGTCAGATGAAATTTACAACAACAAATAAACAAATAAACAAATATTTATGGATGATGAAACCTATGTAATGCTGACTTTGGACAACTGCCAGGACAAAAATTGTACAAGACGAAGGATCGAGGATCCCTCTCAGATTCATGTTGGTTTTTGTGGATAAACTAGCCCACAAATATATGTTCTGGCAGGGAATATGCAGCTGCGGTCAGAAGACATAGGTTTTTGTAGCTGAAAACATGAGGGATTCGAAGATTTAAAATTCCGAATATCTCACACGATGGGTCCGGTGACATTTTAGCCGGTCAATGCGAGTTTTCACTACAACCTAGAAGTAAAACAATGCTACAACGACAACGAATTTCACTTTGTTCCGAAAATCCTGAATCCGGCCAATTGTTCCCAGTTCAAGCCCATTGAAAACTACTGAGTCATCAAAACGGTAGCTCAAATGAAAAATTTTATGGGATACAATAACCCAAAACAGTGAGGCTAGACCGATGTGGGCATTTTGATGGGTCGTATGAGGGGAAACCTTTGAAACCGCATAAATCTTAAATAGACCAAAATGAGGTTGTTCCATTACAAAGTGGGCCATGCATCTACTCTAATGAACTGAAAAAATGAATTGGCATGATCCAAGTAATCTGGTCGGAAAATTTTATCAAACGAAATATTGAGCGGTCATTACAGATTTCTCCGTTTTCGGTTTATATTAGTGTTCGCCAAAATTTCATAAAAATATGATGCCTAACAAGTCCAACTCGGATGCACACCTCAATACTCCATAAGTGTAGATCATATATGATACATGAAGTCGTTAGAATTTCAAATATTGAAGGTGAGCGATGGTGATTTTATCCTTCAGTGTAGTTTGTCTTTTGTGAACTATTAGTTTTTTTTTCAGTTATACTAATGACATTAATTATTTTGGTATGTATTTTTGTGATACAAATAATGAGAGTTGATTTTTATAATTTAAACACAATTCTTGGAAAAACAAAAATGAATTTCAACCTATAAAATATGATCATGTTACCATCTTTTATCATCGGTGAATCAAAACATTTACATAGATCAGCAAAAATCTTAGATTTCTAGAAACTACATAACACCAGATAACAGAGCTGTTTAACCTGAATACACTGTTAAACGATATATATGCTCTATCCATTCATGCACTTAGTTTTCCACTTGCTAATCACAACTGGTGATATTTATTCTGATTTGCTTTTTTCATGCCGATTTTCATCGATGATGACAAACACATCACCGTCATCGTCTATGTGCCTGTCAACCTAGAAGTCTAGAAACGTGATTATTTGTATTCTTTAGACTCAAAATCGAGGCGAAAATTCAATACACCACTCTACGAGCATGTTGAGGAAGTGTCTCAGTTTTGAAACAGTGCCAGCACTAGGTTTGGTATCAGAACATATATAAAAAGAGGGGTTTTCCTAAGCAAACGGAATGAAGTGACCTCGTTTTTGACTTAACGGTATTCTTCTAATCATTTAGTACATGCATTAAGTTTAGTATGACAAATGTGAAACAATGTCATAGCGTGACACACAAATGAACCATTGTCACCCAAAAAGAATGAAAGGCCATAGTTATGCATCATTATTGCTGCTATTTTTATTATTGCATCTAGGAACAGTGGAAGATATGGTTGCATATCACTATAAATATTATATTTATTATTTTCTTTAAGTAAGACAAAAACTACTCAGCATTCTTTCAAAATAACGATTCCTAGATATATAAACTATATTTATTAACTTTTTGGAACGTCACCAATTTCAAACGGACATCTTTTGAGAACGACGAAGTGGCATCTGCATCGATTGTGGCAGTGTCCTTTTGTTTTCACCTTTAATTATTTTTCTGTACGCCATTACGTTCGTAATATTTCTCATGTATATGCAAGATAACCTGTGCAATATATCTTTATGATGAAATCAAAATAGTACTTGTGATACACAAATACATACACACGATACCAATGTGCTAAAAATCGTCTAGAGCGACGTTCTCCATACTATTACACAAAGCATTACGCGGTCCCCCCAAAGCATAGTTCTATTTGTTTTATAAAAAAAAATGTTATGCAATCTGAGCCTGTGACCAGCAACTGATTTGGTTTTTCGAATTGAAGCCACCACGGTTCGACAAAAAGTATCAACTTTCTTTAACAGAATGCTACAATGCTTCACTTGAACACATATTTCAAGTTGAATAAAATTCTTGATGTACACTTTGATAACGAAACACAAAAAAAAAAATCAATTAAAAACAATGACAAGCTGCAGTACTTACATTATGGCTGTAGATAGCAATGCGCAGGCTATATTCAATACTCAAATAACCATATATTCTTTCCTTTTCAGCCATATATAATGAAATCAAATGAAATCTTCACATAATTAAACATTCTTCCTTCCACACACGTTATCCTTGATTAGTTGCAGCACAAACACAATAGCAGATAATCCACAATAACTGTACGTTTCATTTTTTCATAATTTCATATCTCACCGATCAATTCCGATAGAAGAAACCATTTCATAATTAACGTGTAGTAGCCTGCACTTATCACTCTGCTGCTCCTTGCAATCATGATTTTCTCATCATTAGTTTAACCTCCACATTTATGGTTTTCTTTTTTCTGATAAATCATGACATTTTCCATCATCTTGCGAATCACATATCATGTAACACTAAAACACTCTTTATGTCGCGTGCTATTTTGATGAATTTTCCATTCATGTTCACTCGATTCACTCTAGGAACTCTCTCCATCCTTTCAAAGATAAGAATAGTCCGTCGTTCTTTCCGATTTTGATACTGCATCGATGACAAAACACCACTTCAGTTTATCCAGCAGAAAGGGGATTCATCAAGAATAAATCTATCCTTAATCGATGTTGATTGTGCACCTTCGGAACAAAATCAGGAGTAATTTACGTTATTTTTCAATCATACATGTTAATTAGAAGAAAAAATCGATAAATACCCCGCAAAGACTTCCATCATCCAAAGAAGGTTGATGCATTGGAAAAAGATATGCACATAGTCGTAGTATTTTCCGAGTTGCTGAAATTCTCCTAGCCTCTTAAAACGTCTGTGGGCTAATCAGTTTATGTATGTTTTATGAAAACATCTTCCAATCATTTACCGAAATAATAAAACTAGTGAACACCGTTTACCAATCGGAACCATCTCTTTCGTTAAGGATTTGAACTAATCAATAAATAATTGAACTGCAGCTTATATACAAACCAATTATAACACTCTTTAACGTTGATTTCGTTAGTAATTGTCTAGCATTGTCAGTCACTTCACTATTTTAAAATGGTGTCCTTCTGAATCCTATTTTGGAAACTTCAGAAACGAAACATACATAAAGAAGGAGATGTGAGCAACGCGACGGCAAACATTGAACTGAAACTGGGTTTTCCGTGTCCGTAGGAAAAGAACACAACTAAAATCAATCGGGAAAAGTGTTTAACTATAACGAAATAATTATTAGATTCTGTTCAGCGCTAACTTTTCCTATGCTATTGCTGATGTTTCAACTTCTGTATTAGTCTACTGATGCTCATAGTGGACCTGCTCTGGTGCTTCTGCTGATGGTACCGACATTTTTAATCTCACGTTTTGTTGCTTCTCTTTCCATTTGGGTTTTCCACTTCGTTACCGTTTTTGGAGCACACAGCATAGCACAGTATACCGTGTTTTGAGCAAAAAAAAAAATCGAAGACGAGTAGGTGCATCTGATGATACTCAACAAACAGAGACAAAAATCATCAACTATTTCTATTCAAATGTACACAAATGTGCGTTTGTTGGTATTGTGCGATATAATTTACAAGGAAACTTCTCTTCTCAATTAGACTATGAATCAAAAGAAAACCTTCCTACTTTCAGCATTGATGGAAAATTCGTTTCTCAATCTTTTGAAAGGATATTTTACTCATCTAAATGGTCACACCAAACATTAAGATTTGTGAAAATATTACGAATTGATAACTTATTCCACTGCTATGTTGAATAACAAGCACTTTTTCCTACCTACTATCTCTGCCACTTTTCAAGCACAAATATATTCGGAAAAGTTTTCGACCGCTCTAAGTCCATGTTCTAAATAACAAATTGTGCCAACTATAAATTTATGCAAATTTATAGGTCGATGTGTTAATATCGCATTTACCGAGCGTTAATTTTTTGCTATTATTTTATGATTTCGTGTGCTGGTAACAGATATGTGCCCTGTTTTGCTTGTTTCGGGATCCACACTTCTATATATCTCTGATTTTAGTTTTGCTGTTATTCCTTATTGGTATTTGATGTTAAAATGCGACACTCAATGCTTTATATATTGGAACTGTTTATCGCAACGAACCAATTTATGACTAGGGATGGCAACGATAAACAATGAATTTTCAGCACCCAAAACACAACTATAAGTCTACAACCACGTTTTTGGAATCTTTAGTGTGTTTTTTTTCACTCTGCACATTCATCGTACTTCTATTAGTAAGACAAACGGAAAGGCTTTGCATAAACGTGAATTTTCCTCCAAGTGTGTTAGAAATAAGGTATTCGTAGACTTTCGTGCGTTGTCGTCATCATCGCATAGTTTCGTTCTAGCTTTTGACATGCGCATTTAGAGCAATTCTCCCGTGAGCATCGGAATTGGGTGAAAAAGGGGAATCAAAATAAGAGCAGGCATTTCAAATTCACGAATGTAAATAGTGGATGTCATAAGTGTATTCCACGCGGTGAAATAACTGTCAATATTTTAGCAACATTTTGACGCACAGTTTGCTCATGAAAAATCTGGCATACCAAGAAAAAAGAACCTATATTTATTGATTGATTCGTTTCATTGACTTTCTCTTTTGAGTATAATTTGGTATGCGAAACATGTTCCATTGGTTGAAGGTACCGGTTGTCAATCAAAATCTGAGCACCCCTAATCACATAAATGTCCTGAAATATATCATCATCCAGTAAAATATTTCAATTTCAAGGCCGCCTTATGAAAACATCAAGTCAAGTCAGTTGTCTCAAGTCAATTGGCAGTTCCTTGACTCGTGCTCCACTATCGATGAAGCGGTTGATTTTTTTGACGAGGTAGTGTCTCGGGTAATATCAGATTTTGTTCCGCTGAGGAGACCTGCTCGTAAACCTCCTTGGTCTAACGCTCATTTACGGTACCTGAAACGGTTGAGATCGAAGGCTCTTCGTAAGTACTGCAAAACTCAAAATCAATTCACCAAGCGAATTTTCTCGACAGCTAGTACCCATTACCGAATGTAGAATCGTCTTCTTAACAAGAATTATTCAAAACGAATCCAATCTAACCTTCGGCGCAACCCAAAGTTGTTCTGGTCATTTGTGAACACAAAAAGGACTGTTAATGGGCTACCGGTTGAAATTCATCCTGGCGACAGAATCGCCAGCACACCAGTGGAAAAATGTGATCTCCTTTCTGAGCACTTCAAACGTGTATTCAATAACACCGTGCCAGCATTGGAGCAACTCACCGAAGCACTCAGAGATACTCCCAGAGACGCGTTCAACTTCAATATTCCTGTGATTACATCAGACCTCGTTGAATCCGCAATCCGGAAGCTGAAACTCTCACACGTGGCAGGACCTGACGGAATTCCTTCATGTGTACTAAAAAATTGCTCTGCAGTGTTTACAATTCCTCTTTTGAAGATTTTCAATATCTCGTTACGCCAGGGAAAATATCCAACACGTTGAAAATCTTCGTTCATGTTCCCGATTTTCAAGAAAGGAGATAAACAAAATGCCGAAAATTATCGAGGGATCACATCGCTCTGTGCCTGCTCAAAAGTCTTCGAGATCGTCGTCAACGACTTGTTGTTCGCTAGTTGCAGACACTACATCTCTCCTGAACAACATGGCTTTCACCCTAGAAGATCGATTTCAACCAACCTTGCACCTTTCGTTTCCTCGTGTCTCCGGAATATGGAAACTGGATCCAGTTTTTTGGGTTTAGCAGCTTTCATCAGCCCGTATATCCAGAATTTCACTGACCTTACTAGCCCCCTGTGGGAAGTCGCGTCGACTAAAACATGGTCTTGGGGATTGCGTCAGTAAGTAGCTTTTGAAGCTACAAAAATGAAGATTGTTCACTGCACGACTACTCTTGGCTATTTCTCTGAAACAGATAAAACTGTGTTGTATACTGATGCCTCACCGATCGCACTTGGAGCGGTCCTCATCCAAGAAAGTAAGAATAGAACCCCTCGTATTATTAGCTTTGCTTCGAAGTCATTGACACCTACAGAAAGAAAATATGCTCAAAATCAGCGAAAAGCTTTGAGTGCTGTATGGGCGAGTATTTTTCGTATTACTTGCTTGGAAGAAGTTTCACTCTACGCACAGATGCCAAAGGCAGAAACCTATACTTAGGGAGCGTGTGGTTGCCCGGCATGTCGAAGGATGCTGACGATTGGGTTAAAGCGTGTAAAACTTGTGCGACTAACGGTAAGCCCGAAAGAACCACTCCAAGGCAGCATTCATTAATTATGTCACGCTTTTAGGGAGGGGAGGGGGTTCAGAAAACCGTGACATTTTGTGACAAACGAGGGAGGGGGGGTAAGCTGAATCGTGACATCACATTTTTGAAAAAAAAAACAAAAACAAAATGATATTCTTATGCAATATCGCCTACTACTACTATCCCTACTGTTCACGCCCCTTCGTAAACGAACAGCAACAGCAGTAATCATGCAGCACTCACACACCGCTCGCATAAACTATGCCACGCCCTGTTCTGCAACTTTCCATCGTTCTGGAACTTTCCATGTTCTGGAACTTTCCATTGTTTTGGAACTTTCCATCGTTCTGGAACTTTCCATGTTCTGGACCTTTCCATCGTTCTGGAACTTTCCATGTTCTGGAACTTTCCATTGTTCTGGAACTTTCCATGTTCTGGAACTTCTAGCAGTAGCGGCACAATATAAAAACGGCACCGCAGTGGCGCAGTCATTCAGTCATTATATCAATTCTAAGGTGTTAAGATCAAAAGGAAAAAGCAATAAAGGATAAGTGAATAGAAGCAGTAGTTTTTCTATCAATATCTTCTGGATCCATTATCCGGTGCAACAGCCCAGTGTTATACAGTGTTGAATACAGTCCACCCTACGACTAGAGTGTTTGCTGTCAACGGCCTTGGAACCCAACCCGGCCTTTTCAGGGTAAGAAGAGTTGAATTTTCCACCCATGAGCCATGACGGAGCACTCGTTTTACCCGACAGTTGCTAGTTTGAGCGACACCTATTTCCTTTCCTACCGTGTTAGGACACGTTTGAGTTCTGTCGCAAGAGAGCTAGCAAGCTACTTCAAGTACCCTACGGATCCGGTGTTTGGCTCCGACACCTACCATACCTAACACGCTAACTGAAACACTGAATGAGCTGCAGCGTCATCATGAACGGTGAATAGTATTCACTTAACTGAAAGTACCCATTAATGAGTCGAAATGCATTTTGAAGAAAAGTGGCTTAACTCATTATTAGGAGTATATTTTCCTCATTAATTGAGTATTCGTTACCCATTAATGATTTATTGATACTCATAAATGAGTAAGCAATACTCAGAAATGAGGAAAGTATACTCTTAATAATGAGTTAAGCCACTTTTCTTCAAAATGCGTACTTTTCGACTCATTAATGGGTACTTTCAAGTTAGAGTGAATACTATTCCACCGTTCATGAATGACAGCTGCAGCTCATTCAGTGTGCGTCAGTGAATAAAGTCCAGTGTTTATTGGTGAAAAATTGGTTCGCGCAGTTAGTGTATTTTGGAAAATGAATCGTGGAGAACTTTTTAATACGCTGTACAATGCGTATGTAAAGGCTTACCCGGATAAGAAGAAAAGGGAGTGCCAATTGGATGCTACTAATTTCTGGAATGAACGGAAGGGCAATGACAACACCGCACTTGAAGAGCAAGTCAATAACAAAATAAAAGAGCTTCATGCCTTGCAGCTAAAGAAAAAGGTAAACTTCTTCAACTATGGGGAAAGTCTATGAGTGCTCCTAAGGAATCAGCGCTGACAGTGAAACCCGCGCAACCCATCAAGGAAATTGAGTATATGGCTCAGCCGTCATCATCAAATAAACGCCCTGCACCAGTACAGGAACAACTTAAAGCTGAGCTAAATAATCTGAACTCTGAGGTAGTGCTTCTGATTGACAAGAAGTCTGCTGGACTATTGACGGATGATGATCAGTCGAGACTCGAAGGGCTAAAAATTAAAAAGATCAAACTTGAAAAGAATCTCAAAATCAAGGAAGACGACCAAGAGCAGCAGCAGAAGCATCGTGAGAAAATGAAGCAGGCTAAACAACTGTTAATTCGGGACATCCCAGAGGCTGGTAAATATGATATATTAACTAGTTTGTTTGCACAGTAGATATAAATATCAAATTTCAGGAAATTATCTTTCATTCCGAAATTCTCCTGGCCGCCCTCGTGTTGAAGAGCAGCAACCGGAGCTGCTCAAGGCAATATGCGATATCGCACTTCATGGATCTGCGGCCCACGAAAAGCGCAGTGATGAGAGCGTCAGAAGCGTTAAAACTTTAGATGAGTTGACTTCTGCAATACAAGGCAAGGGATTCAATATCAAAAGAACAGCAACATATCTGCGGTTAATCCCAAAACGAGCCAATTCCCATCAAGGTAAATGTCACGTAAATACTGTACCAGTGAAGTTGATGCGCGCAAGTAATGCAAAACACAACGATCATCCCGATGGCCGATTCTGTACAGCGACCATAAGATCATTGGAAGAACTGGCATCTGTGCTAGGGCCCAATGAAGTAGGATTTATCAGTCAGGATGATAAGGCGAGAGTGGCGATAGGCCTAACGGCTGCCAATAAGCAGTCTCCCATGCTTATGCATGTGGAGTACAAAATCACGCTTCCTGACCACGATTGGATAGTTGCAAATAAGCATAAACTAATTCCGTCCGTGTACGCTGGAATCGAAATCAAACCGAATGGTCTTGGCAAACCGGAGGCTGTTGGTTTTTCGGGCCCCACTTACATTGCAATTCGGTCAGGCAAACACGCTTCGTCAACGGCGTTTTCTCATGCGTTAGACATCAAGCGGTTTCTAACTCTTGAATCGTTTGATGGTATTTTTAAGTTTGATGGATTGGTCAAACCAGTCCTAATCTTTACCGTCGACGGTGGACCTGATGAAAATCCGAGATATCGCAAGTTAATACAGATAGCAATACACCATTTTAAAGAGTACAACCTTGACACACTGTTCATTGCAACGAACGCTCCGGGAAGGAGTGCTTTCAATAGAGTGGAGCGACGTATGTCACCCTTGAGTAAGGAGCTTTCTGGATTGATAATACCACACGACCAGTTTGGTAGTCATCTGGATTCCCAATTGCGTACAACTGATTCAGCTTTGGAGAAGCAAAATTTCCAGTACGCTGGTGAAGTTTTGGCAGAAGTCTGGAATGATGTGGTCATCGACGGTCATCCGACGTTGGCTGAATATATCGATCCTGATGCTTCTGAAATAGATCCGAAGTCAATTCGTGACTATGACCAACACTGGTTTGGAACTCATGTGCGAACCAGCCAATATTTACTCCAGATATGGAAATGCACAGATAGGTAAAATTTTGAGATGCATTTGATGGTCAAATAATTGTTATATGTGCATAAATTTATATTTTTACAGGAAATGCTGCTCACCACTGCGAAGTAGCATCGATCACGTTATCTGCAATGGATTTTTGCCTCCACCAATCTCTCTGACGCAAACATCTCGAGGATTGATTGGGTCATCGAAGGACGAACCACAGCATTTCCCATCATTGTTCGTATTGAACTCATTACAAGCTCAACAGATTCTACCTAAATCGATGTCCGGATATGGAACGATTCCGTATGATCTTTACTGTCCTTCAATTAAAAACTCATTGAACGAACGAGTGTGTTCCAGCTGTGGCCTATACTTTGCATCTTTAGTCATGCTTCGCGAGCACATAAAGATGCACAAGCATACATCCGTTCAATTTCAGAGAAAATTGCGTCCGTTTAAAGTTGTGGCAAAACGTAAACAGGAATGTATGGTTGTAACCAACAAAGACAACTTCGATTGCGAATGGATAGATGACGAAGAACTTGATCTGACTGATGTGGCAGAAACCATTACGAGTGCTTCAGCGGACGCAGATATCTTCCCGGTCATCAATGCTGACCAACATCTGCAAAACCCTTGGACTGAGGATTGAATCTATTTTTGAATGGTATTATTTGAGAATGCAATTTGATATAATATGAGGAATGTTGAATTTGTTTCTGTATGAAATAAAAATGATTTTTTGTGACTAATATTGGCTATTTGAATAAAAAGTTTTGAGTGGGGAGTGGGGGGGGGGTTAACAAAAACGTGACATAATTGCCTGGGGGGGGGGTTACAAAAATTGTGACAATTTGTGACATGGGGGGAGGAGGGGGGGTTAATTTTCGGCCAGATTTGCGTGACATAATTAATGAATGCTGCCCAATGGAACGCATATTTGCTCCCAAGTATATCTGAGAAACAATCGCAATAGATTTTAATGGGCCGTATTCAAAGTTTGCTGGGATTTACATTTTAGTTTTGGTTGAGTATAGGTCAAGATATATTTTTGCTCACCGGATAAAATCGACGTGTTTTGAGCATACCAAAAGTATATTGGATGTTATATTTGTTAGAGGAGGATTTCCTAAGAACATCAAAACAGTCAACGGCCCCCTTTCAATGGTCAAGAATTTGTGCAGTACTGCTCTAATCGAGGGATCACAAATATCTCCTCTACACCTCTTTATCCCCAGGAAAATGGCCTTGTAGTAAGATACATGAAACTAATAAACAAGGCCATGGCAACCGCAGTTTCATATGGAACTCGTTACTTGGATGAGCTGAATGCCGTTGTTAGAGCTCACAATTCTGCGATACACACTATCACGAAAGCTGCACCTGAGGAGATGATGAATGGTCGAACAATTTATAGAGGGCTTCCTCTCTTAGAGTGGGGAAAGGTGAAAATCGATGATGACTTGATCGACGAACGAGACCGAGAAGCAAAAATGGAAGCTAAGATACGTGAAGATGCTCACCGGAGTGCTCATGAGTGTCAAGTTTTTTTTTTTTAAGTGAGTAGAACAGTTTCCGGTAGCGGATGCATTCATTGTTCATCGGAAATTGCAGCAAGAAAATTTCGTTAGTAAATCGAATTTTCGATGAAAATTAGTAAAGCTACATTTTCAATAGAAATGAATAATTTTTCAACACACTTCTTCTGACAACATAAAAGCATCCCTGGGTCGTCTACGAAACCACGCAATAGGAACTGAAAAACAAACAGCCGTGCTCATAGTTCTTACGACACACGCGCATCCAACGCAAAAACAGGAGGACAATCGCTGCTGTTAAAACCAACACAACTACAGCACTAGGGTGGGGCTTATTAAAAAAAATAATCGGGCACATGTTTTCCCATGTGGAAAATGATCTTTAGGGTCCATCAGATGACATACTAAAATTTCAGATTTTTTCGTTAAGGTTTAGAGGTGCCGAAATTGGCTTAAGTGCAAAATGTCGAACGGTAGCTGATATCGACCAAAACAGATGCATTTATATGTAAACACGTAATTTTGTGATCCTAAAGGGCGAAAATTTGGTCGGTTTTGCGGTATCTTTCAACGCTTTTGAGATATAAGCTTCAACAATGAATGTGTATTTGCACTTACGCCAATATATTTGAACTATCGCAAGCAACATCTTTGCTGTACATTTATAATGACAAAATTATATACTGAAAAAGGCAGAAAGAAAAAGAGCGAAAGAAGGAGTGAGATTTAGAGAGGGAGAGAGAGAGAGAAAGAGAGTATGATCTTATAATTGAGAGTACGCATGGATCTTCAACTTATTTCAACGTATTTATATATTGATTGATATAGGACTCATAAAATTACATGTCATGTCGAATACTGATTAACAATAGTACTCTTCTTCAAATTAGCAAAGTTTTGGTGATGAAAATTCACATTTACAATAAGGTTTTGGAAGTGGTCTTAGTTTTGAGTTATGTTACCATTATAATCTTGAATCAGTCTTATTGCCGAAATTTGCTCTAATCGAGCGTACGACGTCATGTCGCTTATATACGAAAGGCTTTCATCGAAAATAGTGACTCCAACAAGTAGGAACTCACCATATGTGTGAAGAAAACTTATTTTTGGCACTGTTTGCAGCAGCTAAGTTGAAATTTTGGAATTGAATCCTAGAGGGTTTGAGCTGTTTAGTGGAATACCTGTAACTAGAAATGAGAAGACAAATTAGTAGGGTATGTGTCCCTTGACTCAGCCTAATATGCAACAATCGATTACATTTTTCATTGTAACTCATAAAGTATTTGAGCTGGAAACAAAATTTAACTAGCTATACACTTCCTAAGATATGTTTAATAAGCCATCTGGTAGTATGCATCACGAAAAGCTACACAACTCGTTTTATAAAGTCAGAAACTTTCGAGGGATATGGATGTAATGTCGGTCTATGGGTACCAAATTGGGTCTAATCATGGATGCAAGTTCGTCCCATTCGCTTGATTTTTTATAAAATGCAATCTTCGTGCGGGTTTCTTCCTGATTTTCTGATTCAAGGCGTTCCAGCTGTATTCGCTTTACCCAACAAACAATTTCACAAATCAAACTATACTTAAACTGCTAAGAAACACTTAACTGATTTTAACATATGATTTAGCGGTCAATCGACAATCAAAACATTATAATTCACTCTATACAGATTTTGTTCCTTCAATTTATGTTAAGATGAGCCATATGAACAACATTCAACCGGAACTCAGACATTTGTATAGTAAATGTAACCAATAACAACATTTTTACTACGCTTTTCATACAACAGGCCATAGTTAGGAACATAGAAAAAAGTATGTCCCTAACATTGGGTCCACCGTTTACTTGTTAAATCATTGTTATTTTAGCAATGTGACCTGTAAGTTTATAACATGTGACTATATTCTGTACATCTTGTCTGCATTATTCGGTTTATAGGTTCAATTTCGGCAGATTTAGATCATTCGAAGATCGTATAGATAATCTGTTCAGCTTAACCAGTAAAGTCATGGTGTCTAAAAAGTCAAGGAAATCGAAAATTACGCGGAAGTGAACAACTATAAATTGATTAATTATGTCTCAATTGCTTTGAAATAAATCCGTCATGCTGATAGCAACATGATGTTATTGATTATCGAAGAAATAATGACATATTTGGTACATAGGCCGAATCAAGGAGCTAGGCTAACATTACATCCCCTTACCCTATTTTCCATTTAATTCCAACTACCTTTGCTTATCTTGACAGATACGCGTATATCGTCTACCGTCTACAACGTGCAGACTCCTTCAGTGTCTCGTACTAATAACTCGACTCGTAGTTATTAGTACGAGACACTGAAGAAGTCTGCACATTGAAGACGAAATGCGCGTATCTGTCAAGATAAGCAAAGGTAGTTGGAATTAAATGGAAAATATTTATTTTTCTTCTCATTTCTAGTTTTAGTTTGGAATTCTTGAAACCTGGAGATCAATAGAAGATCCATTTTAGGTGCCAACGTAGGACGCGTTGCTGAAAACCAGGCCTCAATATACATTGATACCAGAAAGGTACAAATATCCAGAAGTCCTGAAGTTTCCTTCCTTGAAAGTTTGAATTGCGCTCGAAATAGCCATACTTTCAAGCTATACATGGCTTTTGTCATCCACCTAGCAGCAAGCATTGATCCAGGCTGACGGAATTGCACGCTTATAGCATTAGTGCTACCAAGAAAGATTATAGTTAATTCAAGCATTCCAGGTAATCGTCGCGAGGTTGGCCAGTCAGTAAGAAGTTAGGAAGGAAATAAGCTTTTGATAGTTAAGCGGAAGATAACTTACAGCAATGTTATTTTTGGCGAATAAAATTATTTCTGCTCGACGAGCTGCATTCAACGTAGAAGGATGTTTTTGGAATACTGAGATTAGATTTATTTATGTTGGGCCATTGCTGCAGAAACTGCTTGAAAATTTTAATTTCAGGACCTGTTAGTGACCCCATTATACAGTGGTAAACTGAATGAAGTATTAATTCTAAAATATGGTGTCGACACGGCAACCAAAGTAATTACCTATTGAGCTTATGTTCGATTAAAGTTGCTGCTCCACTCTTACATCCTGTTAAGTATGACAATGCTTAGAATTTATGTCTTTAATTAAAAACAACTATTGTTACTCAGTATTCGACATGACATGTAATTTAATGACTACTATATAAATCAATATATAAATACGTTTAAATATGCTCAAGGTCCATGTGTACTCTCAATTGTAAGATCATTCTCTATTTCTCTCTCTCTCTCTTAGTCTCCTTCCTTCTCTCGCTCTCTTTCTCTCTGCTTTTATCCAGTATATAATTTTGTCATTATAAATGTACAACAAAGATGTTCCTTGCGATAATTCAAATATGTTGGCGTAAGTGCAAACACACATTCATTGTTGAGGCTTATATCTCAAAAGCGTTGAGAGATACCGCAAAACCGACCAAATTTTCGCCCTTTAGGGTCACAAAAATACGTGTTTACATATAAATCACTAAGGCCCATTTCGGCACCTCTAAACCATAACGAAAAAATCTGAAATTTTAGTATGTCATCTGATGGACCCTAAAGATCATTTTCCACGTGGGAAAACATGTGCCCGATTATTTTTTTCAAATAAGCCCCACCCTACTACAGCACGCATGTGATTTGAGTTTTTTTTCTACCATGCTGCTAACCCGACTCTTCTTTTTAGCACGACAAAAATTCCGTCGCTTTTCACGGTTAAACATTAAGATCTTCCTGCTCCATCAACTCAAGAATCTTCCTGAGAAAACTCTAATCATCCAACTATTACCACAGGGATTTCAGCGCAAGTCATGCAAGGAAATACGCATTACTTTTTATTCCACTAAATTATTTCCACTTGCGTAGCTTCCCAACTCTCGTATGAACAGTGAATTATTTCTATAAACTTTCTATTAAGTGAGATTCAGTAAATATCAGCGAGATTAACAATTAACAGGGATATCCGCAAAAGTAACTTCAGAGCCAAACCCAAGTAATAATTTTAGTTTTATTCCAGCTGAATAGCACTCCTCCCGGCTTTGTTGATGAAACTACATTTATAACCGTTTCGTTCACCAACACCTCCTCTATGCACCTTTAAAGCCGAAATATGTACAAAGTGGCCCACTCTATAGACGGTTTCAAAAACAAATTAATAAAACCTTTAAAAGACCATAAAGATTTTGAAAATGTTTTAGTGAAAGATGTTATGACCACATGAGAACCATCATCAAACCTATTGGCTGCCATCAAAACCTACATAGGGCCAAATGGCCACAGCTGTCAAACTTCACGGTGATATCGTGATTGTTTTTTGTTGTTCTGCTTTGATCGATTTTCTGCTTTTCTGATTCATTAAGCAGTAAATAATATTCAGGAAAAAAAGTTCTAGCGTTGCGGGAAAGTTTGTTTCATAGCAAAATATCTAAAACAAATTAACTTTCTTCACAGCGTATCAAGTTGCAAATCATATGCGCATTTAATTTTATGGTGAATAGTGGTACGATTAGAGCCAAACATTAATGCGCCTCTGAAATAATGCGAGCTTAAACTCCCAAAAAACAAAATTGAAACAAATGTATTCGATAAATTAATCATGAAGTTCCTGAAAATTTATGGAATTAAATAAGGTTATCTAAAAGAATGCAAAAATTGGTCTCTGATTTACAGACTATTTGGATTACATTTAAAATTTGGTGTATTTATTTTTCCACATTTCAGTTATTTCATGTATATCAATATGGCGATAGGAAAAAATCACTGTTTTGCAAAAATAAAACAATTTATCTTCGCAATGGCTACTATAAAACCATTTGATCATTTGGTGACTTTCTTCAGTGCCAATTTGCCATTTAATGCATTTACTGGAGGCAAAATGGTTTTAAAATGCTTTTTCAACTGACCATATCAAGATAATTTGAACGAGTCCTAAAACGGCATTTCAAAACGGCATTTTACGAGTTCATAAAGTCAAAATAAAACCTTTAATAGGATTAAAAGGAAATTTAGAAGACAAGGTTTTAAACCTGACTAAAAGTTGAAACCTTTTGGCACCTCTTGGTACCATGATTAAACCAAATTGATTTTCAGTGGCTTTCATACAACTTTAATAAAACTTAATAAAGCTGGATTGTTTTGGCAATGTTACTTGGGAAATTAAACCGGACTAGACTGCTAAACACGCTAGCAGAAGAAAACTATGTCGGAGATTTTATGTCTACTTCTGACTGTGTCCAACATCAGACAAAAGAGATCTTTTTATGCAATTGATCTCCAGTCCATCCAAGGTTACTCAAGGCAAATTTTAGGAAATTCTTCTGAACTGCTTCCAGCCTTCGAAACTGCACCTCATATTTTGGTCGTCACATCATGCTTACAAAGTTTAGTTTAGTGCATGGGGATCAGTAAAGTCTTTACTAAAGCGTCAAGTGAGTGCGAAAAGTTGCTACACAATTTCTTCACAACTCTGTTGATATGACAATTAAATGTTAGCGATGAATCTATCATTACGCCTAAGTCACGAACGTTCTCTACTCGTTGCAAGGGCGAACTCCTCAACTTATAAGGTTTTCAAAAATTATCAGTTGAACTCTCCTAGTGTACGTCATTGTGGAGCAGTTGCTTGGATTAAAGCTAAGTCCGTTTTCACCAACAAATCTTCCAAAATTTTGCAATTCTTGTTGAAGTAAGAAGCAATCATCAATGGCTTTCACTGGCAAAAATGTGTTCACATCATCCGCGTAGACGAGGGATCATAAATGAGAGCAACTTGTTCATAACCATGACAAAAAGCAGTAGACCCAGGTGGCTACCCTGTGGAAATCCTGAATGAACGCCATTTGAAGTGGATTTGTCGTTGAGTACTTTGACATATTGTATTCTGTTCTGGAGATACGTCCAGATCCATTCGAATAACGTTCCGGTCATGCCGAAATCCACTACGGCATGCATTATGCTATCTATTCCCACCAAATCGAAGGCCTTGCTCATGTCCGCGTAGGCGCAATCGACTTGATATCCTTAGGATATATATATTTAGTAATATATAAACTAAACTCACAGAGATTCATCACTACTGACTTGCCTTTCAAGAAACCGTGCTTTTCTGCGAAACACTTTGAATATGTCAAGTATTAGTTTGCAGGAAGCCATATCTCCAGTGTTGGGTGCTGACGCTCATTCTTCAGTGCCTTCGTATGCCTTTGAGAACTTGAATGAGTATTGGCGAAAACCATTCGGGGTACGGGTTTTCCCGATTTGAACGACTTTTTGAGAAGGGGGCAAATCTTGCGAAAATACTGAACAAAACGAAGTAAAAAGACAAAACGTTGAAGTCCATGCTGTTTTCCACAATCGTAGGACACCCGAGTTTACAATTCAAGACATCGACTGAGTTGATAACTGCCAGCATCGATGTGGCATGCTTAATTTAACACGAAATCTTTTTTACGTTCCCCGACTTTTTACAAACATGAATTACGTGTCGTGTAAAATTCATAATTTCTAAGTGTGTATCTATGTTCGCATGACTGCAACTGTAAAATGTAGCATCTCGCACAACTAAACGCGATACATTGAAAAGAAAGAAACAGATTGACTTTTGTTTGCTGACTTTACCAAAAATATTAAAAATTGGATGTGGTTGTTGACGGATTGATTAAAATCGCACTTATTTTGGTATACACCTTGTCCATTATATTCTCATACACTTTTTTCTTGCATTGGTGTCGTGCAACTACTCAATATGCTTCACGTATATGTTGGTGTAGTTTTACACTATGTTTATATGCTGTTACGTCCGATTGTTTTCATTCGGTGTTTATCTTTTACCAGCGATGAAGTAGTTTCGTGCTGTGGTGATTAAAAAGTTTTCGAAAGGTGAGCGCCTATTTTCGGGCGCTATTTTCAGAAATTTGAAAAACCTCAGAGTAAAGCGGGATTTTGTGTACCGAACCATCCGAAGGTACCGTGACACCTGCTCGTTGGATGACCGGAAGAGATCCGGTCGTACTCGTACGGTGCGGACTGCACGAGTTGTTAAAGTGGTCAGGGAACGGATTAGACGAAAATCACAGTCGTCAATGCACAATATACTGCAAAATGACCTCGGATCCAAGCTTTCAAGAAACGTAAGGTACACGGAGTTTCGGAACCTTTCAAGCAGAAACGACTCGAAAGAGCATGTCTGCCTTTATCGCGGCACGGTGGGGAAGAATTTATCTTTTCCGACGAAAAGTTATTCGTCTTGCAACAATCACAGGATCTGAATCCCTTGGATGATTTCGTATGGTCACACATGCTGGCGAAGGTAAATGACCACAGGGCGTCATATATGAACCAATTCAAAACCGTAATCATACGAATTTGGGACGAAAAGCCGATGAAAGTCGTGCGTGCTGCCTGTGACGGTTTCGAAAAAACGTCTGGAGCCGGTCAAGAAGGTTAAAGGCGGTGTTATTCCAAAACATATGCTGTAGTTGATCAGTATTGTATTGCAATATAATGGGTAAAGTTATCTATAATCTGGATTATCGATTTGAAATAAAAAGAGTTTTATTTTGAATTAGAATATATTGGACACGGTGTTTATTATTAGTGGGTAGTATGTAAATAATAATATGCCAGCCATCAGTAAATTTCTGAGCAAAATAAATCTACATTGCAAATGTCTAAGAACAAGTTGCCCACAAGGGCAACAAGAATGTATGGTGGTCTGCAAACAATTGATACAAAAATGTCATAAAACTTGTTCCCATGCCAGTTCATTGTTGGTTGTAATGAAAAATGTTAAATGTAATGAAGACAATGTCAAACTATAGCACTCCCTTGCTTTAGACTACCATTAGATAACTGTTACGGACGCGAACGATGGAGGCGGATGCTGTCCGTGTATCGTAAAAGATTAACGCGTGTGGTGAAACATCCTAACATAAGGAGACGGAAGGTTGTTTGTTGAAACAGCTGAGAGAAGGTGTTCATCCAAAGAGAGCGACAAAACAGAAGCCGACGATTGATATTTTAAAGCGTTTCTTCAAAATTCCTAGATTTCGTTTAGAACGTCTTGTGTACGATTTAAGAAATTTTTATGTCTACAAATTTGAGACAGGAAAATGAAAGTAAAACTCAAATCTGGTTATTTCCTCAACAAATAATTATCAAATTTTCTTGCATCGTACACAAGCAGCATTTAATTAAATTTTGTATGATTTTTTTATAACAAACTTTTAAAAATGTTCGTGCCAAACCTAACTTTTGTATCTTCTTCTCTTTTCAACTTGGATTCATCGATACCCACCTCTTTGTCGGATATATCAACTAATGAGAAAGCGAACTATGGAGAGATTTCCAGGCCGATAAACGATGATGACAAACTTTCAGAACAAGTAGCTATAGATAAGTCGAAGCCAGGGGATGAAAAGATAAACATTGGAGGTAGCCACCGATCAAAGGGATTTGTTGATAAGGGGAGCGTGAGTATTAAATTCAGGTAGTTTTTTTCAATAACATCGCTGTCACTGTGTGTTAGGAGTATTCAAGATTGGATCAGTGAATTCGAAACATTCAACATAACGACTATCTACACAATTTTGTTGGGAGTTTTTTTTTATGAATCATGATTTAGATATTATTTTCACTTCAAATGTTTATTTGATTACATCAAGAGACAAGCCTCCGTTCCTCACAAGTTCCTGTTTCACGCCTCCACGAGTCATATGGTCACAAAAGACTGCAAGCTGAAACATGGTGACTCTGGTTGCGTAGCCTAGACAATGTTGTCAATTTGACAATAGCAAAGTGAGAGGTTGAGACTGAAGATCGTGTGCCTGTAAATCGCATTGTATATTCTCCATTCTCATTTAATTGATATTTTCAGCACGCTTCGAGATCATCTTTGCATTGCAAAACCATTTAGATTGAGGGCATAAAGCAACATGATAAGCATTAAAGACTCTGTTAGTTCTCCGGTATTTCTTCAGAACATTTAGATTCAAATTGTACTTCTTTTTTTTCAAGACATTGTGATATATGTCCGACATAATGCATATATCTGAATATCTATTGTTTCGGCGTATGCAAATAACAGAACATTTCATAATTGCTTGAATTTCAGCTTGAAATACCGTTGACCACTCACCTATTGGAATTGATACATTAATCCCTGGGCCAGTTACTCCTGCTCCCATTTGATTGTTCATTTTTGAACCGTCTGTATAGAATACAATCGATCCTCAACGGAGGTTTGGACCACCTCTTTCCCACGAATCACGCCCAGGATCAATAACTTGATACGAACAGTCAAAGTTGAACTTTTTCTTCAACCAATCTTCGTTTTTCATAACTCAAGGAATGAATCTAACAATTTTTAGAATGCTAAGATGTTCTATTAGATCACATTCAAAAAGGTTCACAAACCTTCGGATTCTTAGAGCGCTTTTTTCAGCTTCTAATTGTATGTATTGATGCAATGGTAACATGAAAAGCAATGCATCCAGTGCCTTTGTTGGTGTTCCTCTCATTGCACCAGTAATTGAACTAGTTGTTGGCGTTTGAAGTTTTTTAACCTTCTCTGTACAACCGTTTCTTTAGTTTTTGGCCAGCAGATCAATGCAGCATAAGGTAATCTTGGGTTTCACAATTTCCGAATAAATCTAATGGATCATTTTTGGCTTTGGTCCCCATTGCTTTTGAACTTTAACTATAATTGAACTTTAACATAAAAGTGGGATGATACGTGCGTCCCCTTAAGATAGTTCTGGTCCTCACAAGCTCCTACCTCATGATCTTTACAATTTGCTGACGATCAGTTAAATACGATTCGATCCAATTGAGCAGTCTCTTCTCAATTCTCATTTTTTCAAGCTTGAAAATCAATGTCTGTAAAGAGCTATTACGTGATTACCTTTATCCATTACATTTAATGAGTTTAATTGAAAAGTTCCAGTTAGTTTGTAGCTGCAGTTTAGCGGCCTTTGAAACAACCGTGTTGTGCATTAGTTATTCTATTTTTAAGGGAACCCTCCCCTGAATTTGAACCTAAAAATTAATTTTTTTTACAAAAAAATGAAAGCCACATAATTGTAGAATGTATGTGTAAAAGGACTTTTTGATACGATGAATATTTATTGAATGGCAGCGTCTCGAACACACCTGTCTCACGTGCGCTGCGCTTTGCGCAAACCAAAAATTGGCATTAATAATTAATTATTTATAATTTTTTAACACGGTTGAAATGAAAAAAAGTTACGAAAATTTAAACTTTACTGTTCAAATGATCACTTTGCAAAGAGTTTAAGTTTAAATTGTTTTAAAAATTAATTCAAGCCGTAGAAAATTTCCTTATCTTAAAGAAATGATAACTAGATTTGATTTCTGTTCACTCCAAGAGGATACAGGCTTGAAGTTGTCGCCCCATGTTTTCCGCGCAGAGGCTTATGGAAATCACCATTTTGAAGCCGCCCTGTTCAATTTTCACAATTTTTTTATTTTTTTGAAATTTTGAATAATAATCAAATTTAATTGTCAAAACCGAAAGTTCGTACGTCTTTTCATTCTTCCATAAAAAAAAATACAAACCTTGCCTTATTTTTGTCCAAATCCACAGGAGGATCCCCTGAATTTAGTTAAAAACATCTATATGCATGATCAATTTAAAAAAGTTTTGGTCAGCATGATATTATGGTAATGCAACGATAATTTTGAATATCGGATCTCTTGCCAGATTTACACTGATAGGCAAAATAAAGTGCCCACCTCTTCGTTTTTTTTCAATTTCTCTCATTTACTTGGTTCAAATTAAAGTAAACACAGTGTAGTTTTTTTCTTATTTTATTTTGTATATTCTTTTTAAGTTTCACTTACGGAATACTGAAAAAAAGGAGTTTTACTTAAAGAAAAACAAAATCAATTTGTGTTGAAAAAAAAAACAGTGACAAAATAAAGTGCCTTCTTCAAAAATCGATATGTTTTCGATAAGTTTCCATTGGAAGACCCCTCGATTGTTTATGTTTTGATATTTTGACATGTTTTGAAGCAAACGGCTCAGCCTGGTGCATTTGTATACGTGATCGCATTTAATTCAATTGAAAAAAATGGAGAACGCAGTGCATTCGAAATCAATTCCCTTGTGTATCCGTAAATTGGTCGTTCGTGATGTGCAAAACGGTGAATCGCACTGGGCTGTCGCTAAGAAGTACAGTATCAGTAAGGCAGCGGTTGGCAAAATTCTTCTGAAGCTTAAAACGTTTGGATCAGTGGTGGATTGCCCTGGTAGAGGCAGGAAGCGGAAAACGGATGCGAGAACGGACACCTAGATCATGCGTGAAGTCAAGAAGAACCCGAAGGTAACTGTCCGCGAGATCCAGGAAACCCTTCAGTTATCAGTTTCCGGTCGAACTGTTCGTCGCCGTCTCGTAGCACAGGGGTTGAATAGCAAACTTGCCCGGACGCGCCCATTTATTAGCAAGGCAAACAAAGCCAAACGGCTTAAGTTTGCTAAGGAGCGTGCTGATAAGCCCCTAGAGTTCTGGAAAACGGTTCTCTGAACGGACGAATCAAAATTCGAGCTGTTTAACCGAAAGCGGCGGGTTCGTGTTTGGTGCAGATCGGGAGAGGAGCTTCAGGTGCGCCACATCCAAGGCACGATGAAGCATGGAGGAGGAAATGTGATGGTCTGGGGGTGTTTTTCGTGGGGTGGAGTGGGAAGCATTGTGAAAATCGACGGGATATTGACGGAAGATTATTACATCAACATCCTGCGAGAAAATCTGGAGGTTTCGCTGATCCAGACAGGCCTTGAAGAGAAGTTCGTATTCCAGCAGGACAACGACCCCAAGCATACTGCCAAGAAGACCAAGTCTTTCTTCTGGTCTTGTCGGATCAAACCGCTGGAATGGCCTCCACAAAGCCCGGACCTCAATCCCATCGAGAATTTGTGGGTGATTCTCGATGCCAGGGTTGACAAAACTGGTGTTACCAATAAAAATAACTATTTTGAAGCCCTGAAGCGCACCAGGGAAGAGCTAGATCCACAGCACCTTAAGAACCTGGTCGAGAGCATGCCGAAGCGCCTGCAGGAGGTCCTGAAGGCCAAAGGAGGACACATCAATTATTGAAATGCTTTTATTTTACTTTAATTTATGTATTCTGTAGCCTAAATGAAGTGGGCACTTTATGTTGTCACTGTTTTTTTTTTTCAACACAAATTGATTTTTTTTTCTTTAACTAAAACTCCTTTTTTTTGCAGAATTCCATAAATGAAACTTAACAAGAATATAAAAAATAAGATAATAAAAAAATACAGTGTGTTTACTTTAATTTGAACCAAGTATATGAGAGAAATTGAACAAACGATGAAGTGGGCACTTTATTTTGCCTATCAGTGTATATATTGGTATTAGGAAAGACTTTTTCCATTCTTACGTAAATTCACCGCTTTCTAGTGATATATAGAACAGCCAGAATAGAAAAGTTGTCAGTAAAGTTGCTAGGTTTGCAAAAAAATGCAAACTTAACTGCATATAATTCATGCTATGCTCACTCCAGCCGCTGGATCTGAATCACTCCGACCTCTACCAGAAGATCCCCATAATCGTCAACTGCACAAGTGACCTCACAGTTTCATATGTAAAAGGCTGAACTTCACTTGCCTGCTTCAGATGGGTGACTTCACTTAAAGAGTCTCAAAAAAAATAACTTGGTAAAAAATAACAAAATATCAAATTCAAAATGTTGATTACGAAAAAAAATATATGCGCAGATCCGTGAACTGTATTCCTGATATTGAGAACAAGCTAACATATATTATGAACTGAAACACGTAAGAGGAAGCTAAGGCCTTGTGCGCGTGCGGACGACCAGACGATCAAAAGGTATTTGGCCAACATGGTCATCGTCATGAGGAAGTGGAAGTCGAGGCAGGCCGTGTCAGAAGCGGCAGAGGCCACCCAAAAGCAGCGGCTGAAGGTGCTCGTCAAGGATGTTTTGTTAGTTGGGATCGTGGACGACGAGACGTATTAGACACTCGAGACTGGAAGGGTATCAGCTATTCTACGTCCTTCAGGAAGGAAAGAAAGTGAGCAGTGACGTGAAGTACCCAATTGAACATTTCTGTACGAACCTGAAGTGAAAGATATGTTAGAACAATTTCGTGGCGAAAACCGAAAAGGAACTGATCAACAAGGTGACCAGAGAGTTGAAGAATATGCTAAAATTTCCAAAGTTCCAGCCAACTGCCATATGTGAGGCCACCGTTTGTATCGTTTTGATTTTTTTTGAATCACGGAAACTCCTCTTCTATAACTGAAAACCCTAGAAAAGTGTTAGAAGCAGCAGTAGGCCTACTAATAAAAATACTACTAAACACATAGGTGACCAATCATTCACGGTGTTAAGTGACATCTGGTTTATTGTTTGAATGGACGAATGCGATTCAATTTGAAAATCGGGACTCTGTTCAAAACATAGGGCAATGAATAAACAGGACATTTTGGCTGTTGGGCCCTGTCGTCAGTAAACTATTCAAGGAGAGCCCCCCCCCCTCCCCCCCACCCCGTAGGCTGTAGAACAAACATTGCTCAATACATCGTGCTGCTACTGGATGGCTTCGAGGTGATGCTGGTAGCTTTGAGATACTGTGATGTTATAAAGAGGCCATTTCGGATAGTTACAAAGAAAGAAAATATGTGTTCCAGTGCATGCTACTTTATTTAAAACATGCATTATTGCTTAATATCGTTTGGAATGTGAAAGTATCTTTTTTATTCGAAGCTCATCCAATAAAACTAAAAAAAAACATAAAATGCATTGTAAATATTTTGATTTCTATGAGTATAAAACGTGTGCACAAATTGTGCTTTGACATGGCAGTTCTAATGTCTAAAAATGCCTAACGGTTAAAAAAATGTATATATTTTTCTAGAGTCTGTGCTTTCCATTTTTTTGTGGTGGTTCGATCTGCTTTGCAAGTTCAGCCACCACGTCTTTAAATATTGGCGGATCAAGATTTCCACCAAGCATGTATATTATCCACCAATCGCCTAGGTCGGTTTTCTGAGATATTGCTTCAGCAGCTTCGCGAGGCACCATTCGGTTTATTGTGTTTAACAAGCGAACACGAAATGACGGCATGAAAATAATCATAGCTCTGAAATAAATGGATTAAAATGCATTTTTTTAAATCAAAAACAAAAAAGCTAAATGTTCTCATTACCTGTATATCATCAGACAACATAGCATTGTTGCTAATATGATGAACCAAAACCATATGAATATATACGTTTTCTCATTAACAATGTTCAAAGGAAGAATACACAATGAATCATGCTTTTGTATACTTCCCGACGCTCCGAACTTGTAAAAAATACATTTCGTCACTCGGGGAAATACATATACCATTGGATCTAAACGTTGTTCCTGTGACTGCTCCGAATACTTCATCACGTTCCATCCATATGAATAAAATTCACCATCGAAGAAACGATTCATCATCCAAAGCTGCACAATTATGTTGACCAAGCACAATGCTTCACATGCAAAATACCGCAGGACGTATAGTTTGTGGCGCTGTAATAACAAAACATTTTGATTTGTATAAATATATAGAAACAAATAGAAATAATACAAACTATGGACCTTTCGTGTTTGGGCTTATCAGAAAAGTTATTAATAATAGAGGCAGTGATAATATCACTCAGTCAGTGAATGTAAATGTAATTGTTTGAATCGAAGATTGAGCTGCTGCTATTTGCATGTGTTAGAGTAATAGTACTAAGCAATGGCCATCAAAAAGAGACCATCAAAAAGAAAGATTTTTATTATTCAACATGATCATATTGAATTTTGAATAGTTCGCTGCATTTTCATCTAATGTTGTCATTTCTGCCTTTTTATTTTGTTGAATATCATTAAAACAACTATCAAATACTTAGAGACCAATGAACATCTTAATTCGGCAATGTGGCGTAATAAACACCAATGCGTAATTGAACTCAGCAGTGGGTCCTCCGTTAGCTTAGTCGGTAAAGGCGCGGCTACAACGCAACACCATGCTGAAGGTGGCTGGGTTCGATTCCCGGTTTTTTTGTTAAGGAAATTTTCTCGACTCCTTGGGCATTGGTAATGATTGTACTTGCCACTCAATTAGACTAATGCAAAAATGGTACCTGGTACTGAAGGCATAGTAATTACTGTGGAAGTGCATTTAGAACAGCAAAAAGCTTGAAAACGCTAAAAAAGTGCCTCTCGCATTTACTATCAGAAAGTAAATTACACACACTTCGCCGACACAATAATAATCTACCACCTAGAAAATGCACTCAAGTTAAGCCATCTTTTTATCTAAAGGCTGTTGTTGAATCTTATGTGAAAATATCACGAATCCTGTATTTACCATTCTGAACTTCTATATTTGTTTTGAAATGTTATATGGTCCAATATTTCGAAATGTATTTGCTATTGTAAATGAAACTCAACTTACCCTTAAACGTTTCAAGACGTATTCAATAAGCGCTTGTTTCTTGGCACATTTTTCCTCTTCTCCGCAAATTCCTATGTTCAAACCCATGACAATAGTACGCATTAATCCTCCTTCTGTAGAATCCCATAAAAATTTTGGAATGTAGCATGCTATAGCCTGAAAAATAAATATTCATGTTGTTAATGTTTACACTGTATGAAAAAAGCACGTAGAGAAAGAGGATTTAAGATCGCCGAATACCATTACTCCAGATTTCATTACCCGAATGGCATTTTTTTTGAGTCGATGCAACGCAGAAACGACAATATCTACAAATAGTGACTTCTAGGAAATTGTTTCGATAAGAATAAAAGGGAGCAAAATTTTCGCTGTTCATTAATTTTTGTTGTGAATTCGCCAATTGAGATATCATAGCAAAAACATTATTAGATAAGTAAAAGTTGTTGTTCAGAAAACAACATCTCAAAATGTTAAGACGAGTTATCGGCATCATCTATCTACTAATTAAAATACATGCATAAGGTGTTTTTTTTTTCAAAATCAATTGATATCCTAATGTAGTACTTTACGTAAGCAATATTTGGTATCTATTAGTATTTTTTTCTTAAATTTCCTAAAAGCTAATAAAACAATTCCCTATGAGCTACTCTTTTTTGACCCTTTCTACGTAAGGACCAAAGAACTTATTTATTTTAAAACGGCTTTTTGCAAAAAATCATGACTTACGCACATCAAAAGCAATCAAACATAGGGTATGTGTCCCTTGATTCAGCCTAATATGCAACGATCTGTTAAATTATTTATTATAATGCAAAACATATTTGAGTTATAGGCGATATTTGGCTAGTTACACACTTGCTTAGATACGTTTAATAAGACGTTTGGTAGTGTTTATCACGAAAAGCTATATAACTTATTGTCTAAAGTCAGAAAATTTCAAGGGATATGTTATAATTCACTCTGCTTAGGTTTTGTTCCATTAGCTTGTGTTTAGCACAGCCATTTGGCAAATATACAACTGAAATTCATACATTTCCATAGAAAAATTTTACCGATTTGAACATGTGTACTAAGTTATCCAGATTACAGGCCACAGTTGGGTACGCAGAAAAAAATATGTCCCTAACTTTGAGGCGACGGTTTCCGTATAAAATCATTGTTATTGCATCTACTTATGTGAACAGTTAGTTTATAACGTGTGACTATTTTCTGTAAATCTTGGCTGCATTATTTGGTTTATCGGTTCAATATAGCTAAATTTAGATCATTCGAAGAACGTGAAGATAATCTGTTCAGCTTAAACAGTGAAATAATGATGTTTAAACAGTTAAAAAAAAAAAAATTACGCGGAAGTGAACAACAATAAAATCAAAAATAATGTCTTAATTGCTTCGTATTGAATCGGTCATCTTGATTGTAACATACTGTTTTTGTTTACAGCTGAAATAATGACATGAAATCTGTATCCACATTAATCCGGATACCTTCAAATCATTGTAATTTTTGAAATATTGCACTTAGGAATGAAAAAATTCACTGTGATATGGCTGAGAGTCTATGATGAAAAATACTATGATTGATGTTTACATTTCATGTTAAGTATTCAAGATATCGACGAAAGAAAACAAGTACGCGAGCAAATTTTGTACGGGCGTACGGCAAATCCTGACTTGTCAATACGGGACCTTGCAAAAACATTGGATTTGCTACTGTTCACGATGTGCTCAAATCATTTTCGGAACGTTTGACGGTGGAGAGGAAACCGAGAAGTGACAAAAACATTGGACACGCTGATCCTGTCATGGACCGAAAGGTGAAACGGATATTAACGAAAAACCCAAATCTCTCCATTCGAACGGTGGCTCGTAAAATAGGGATGTCGCCTGGTTTTGTCCAAAAATCAAAACAACGTTTGAGACTTAAGTCGTATAAAGTTAAAACAGTTCCAAATCGTAACGACAAACAGAACTTAGCAGCAAAATCACGGGCTCGACGTTTGTACTGCGAATATTTGACGAAAATTTCATGCGTTGTTATGGACGATGAAACTTATGCCTTGGAGGATTTCAAGCAGCTTCCAGGGCCGGCTTTTTATTCTGCTATGCCCAGAAATGCTACAGCTGAGCATTCCAGAACAAAGAATGCATCGAAATTTCCCAAAAAATACCTTGTGTGGCAAACATTTTGCACGTGTGGCAAAAAGAGTAAATTTTTCGTCACTACAGGCACAATCAACAAGAAGATCTATCAGAAAGAGTGTCTGCAGAAGCGATTGCTACCCTTTATCAAAAGTCATAAAGAAAAACCTTTGTTCTGGCCCGATTTGGCATCATGCCACTATGCTAAAACTGTGATGGAGTGGTACCAAGCAAATCAAGTGAACATTGTACCAAAAACCTCAAACCCGCCAAATTGCCCAGAGCTACAACATTTCGAGAGATATTGGGCTCTGATGAAGCAGAAGCTTTCTGGAAAGAAGCAAGGAATCAAAGACATCAAACACTTCCAGCAAATTTGGACAAAGAAGGCTTCTACGATTTCTGAAGAGTCTGTACTAACCCTAACGGACGGAGTTAAGCGCAAAGTTTGAAACTTTTATGCAAATACCGAATAACTATGGTTTGTCTTCACGAATTGTTAAAACACATCTCATGAATCTGAAATAAACAACTACGACGGAAATGTAATGCGAAAGTTATGTTTAATTCATGTTTTGAGGTGTCCGGATTTTTTTTTATGCCATCCGTGTGACCCCATCTATCTAAAGTGATCTTATATGGTCCATAAACAATTGGAGATTTTCAGACTTTATTGTTGTTTGGAAAAAAAGGGTTGGTCCCAAACCTGGGAAAGGTAAGGCCCACACGAATTGTTATGGACCCATCACGCTGCTTAACTGCATAGGAAAGACACTCGAGGAGATAGTTAATAGATCCACTGACTCCACTAAGCTGGGGAGATATGAGCGGATCCATCCACAGTAACACTTATCTTGATGTGGCTGTGGATCGAACATAATCTTCTCCGAGATCGATCAATTATTGGATAAGGTCAAGATGGAGGATCTACATGTTGATGTAGTAACCCTCGTTTTTTCTCAAGACCTATGATATGACAGGCCTCCTATCTTCTCTTCCATCGTACCAGCATATGTTGGTTTTGATACTGGGATGAGCGGGAATCGTTGAGTTAAGTTCTGTACTTATCCTCATTAATCATGTTACTTCACAAGAATTAATATGATTTAGTGAGATCAACCAAGAATTCAATTACAGGTCTTAGCTCACGATCAAACCCCATGTCAGATACATCCAGAAGAACTGGTCCTCGTGGAGGCGCTTTTTTTTCGAATTAGATTTTGAGTCGATAAAACAGATCTGTCAATCATTCATGCAACGACCAGAGAGACATTTCTTTTTTTTATTAGAACAAAATCCTCGTTGGTATTGCTTTCGTACAATGCACGAATGTTCTTTGCATGTGGACAAATGCTTCGTACATTTGACAGTTGTGCGTGAAGCATTGATTTGAAATTAGCTTGATGAATAGTACAAATCATTTTCGTTGCAGAATAAAAGGAATAGATTCGTGACTTAAACGTTCGATTTATATTATACATTTAATTTAATTATCAATGTAAGTAGAACATTCAGTGGCTCTAAACGGTTATTTGCCTTAAGCTTCGCGATGTATTTTGACGAAGATTGCTAACTACTAAACCTACGGCCAGATTGAACATTAAGCATATTGGATATACTCCGGTTACCGCAGGAGATGTGGATGGCACAAAAGTTCTTCATATAACATAAAAAATTACACCAAACCACGATTGTATTGATTATCAAAACAAGCCCTCGGGATCGGAATTCGTGCCTGAAACCCGAGCGCAAAAGCAGCAAACAAACAATTTTATTTCATGGACGATCCAACCAGACTACACGTGGATTTTACCAGTTAATTTATGTAGGGTTACGGGAGGCAATGTTAGCCTATCCCCTTTATTCGGCCTTTATTTCAAATATATCATTAATTCAGCCATAATTCATAAATGATCTATCCATTACCTGAATAGTTAAGCTGGACAGATTACCTTCAGGATCGGCTCATTTAAACCGATAAACCGAATAATACTGCAGCATGCAAATTTGTCAAACATTATACTAATTATTCAAATGGGTTCATTAGCATTGGTTTACCAAGAACGCCGACCCAATGTTAGGGACATATTTTTTTCTATAATGTTAATGTTGAGCTATAATTTTAATGTTTTAATGAATTTTCAATGCAAAAATATGAATATAGAGTTGTATATTTTTCAAATAATGTATCTAAACATAAAAATAAGCAACAAAATCTGTGTAGAGTGAATTATAATGTTTACATTATCGAATGGGCGATAGGTCTTATGTGAAAATCATTCAAATATTTCTAAGTAGTTTTATTATATTTTGTTTTGTGAAGATTCGTGTTGAGTACAGCAAATACTAATAGCAAGTACAGTGATACTGCCAAATCTAAAAAAAAATTAATAAAAAAAACTGTACCACGACTATGTGCGGTTGGGACGAAGTTGCCATGAATAGGCCCAATTTTCTGCATATAACCAGCAAAGTAAAACCACAAACTGATATCAAATAATTAACAAGTTTTGTTATTTCAAAGCGTTTTTTATTTTGATGCATTTTTATCGCTGTCAGTTTTTCGTTAATTGGAAAAATGGCGCCACCTGAAAAGCAACGTCGCGAATTAATTTTACGCATATACCTGAAAACCCCTCAACTTTCTCATCGAAACATCGGAAAACAAGTCGGAATCGTGCAGTCGCCGTTGATGAAACGTTTCAACGAAACTCTGAACATCGAACGCTAGCAGAAATGCGGTTAGAATGGATGTTCTTTTAGTGATCAGGAGCACTAGCGTGTCGTGAAAGCGTTTTAGCGGAATCTCAATGCTTCGGTCAGAATTGTGGCCAAAACGTTGGATCTGTCCAAGTCTTTCGTTCAGAGAGTCAAGGACCGGGAGGGATTCCATTAGTACAAAGTGCAAAAGGCTTCAAACCGTGACGAATGGCAAAACACGGTGGGAAAAGTTACGGGGAACTGTACACCCGAATGCTGACGAAACCTCATTGTCTCATCATGGATTATGAGACTCAGGTCAAGGTTGACTTCCGATAGCTTCCTTTAATGTTCTTCACCGGCCAGCCCAAGTTTGATGTTTTGGAGGAAGTAAGGAAGCACAAACTTTAAAAGTTTTTCAAGTAATACATGATTTGGCAAGCGATCTGCTCATGTGGCAAATGGAGTGCTCCATTCGTGACTATCGGGACCATAAACGGGGAGATCTACCTGAAGGAGTATCTAAAGAAGCGTCTGCTTCCTCTGGTGAAGCAACACAAAGTCCTACAATTTTATGGCCGGATCTAGTTTCGTGCCACTATTCAAATGTTGTCCTGGAGTGGTACGAAGCCAAAGGGGTCACTTTCATATCCAAGGGCATGAACTCTACCCCCTCAATGCACCGGAACTAAGGCTCATCAAAAAATACTAGGCTATTATGAGGCAAGCACTACGGAAGTATCCCAAGGTGGTTAAATCTGAGGAATACATGAAGACAAAGTGGGTTTCCAGAACCTAATGAGTGGAGTTGAATGTATGGTGCAAACGGACGAAGTTATGGTATTGAAGTTGAGAGAAATAAATATGCCAAAAACTTACTAATGGGTTGTATTTTATTGTCTTAAAGTTTGAGAAGGATCGGTCAACTAGGTAATTTTCTAAAGAGTTTTTTTCCGTGATGCAATTTGATGTGGGACACCCTTTAGTCTAATGTTAGAACTTGTTATCAATTTGGTATAAACCTTTGCTCGGCAAGCCAGACATAACATTCATACCTCAAAATAAAAATTAGTTGCGTGATTGTTAAATAAGCGCCAACATTAGATTAGGGCGAATCTGCTTTTGTAAACAATGGTCTTCGTTGTCATTTTCTCTTGAACAAAAGATCACAAATACTTATTTAGCACTCTTTAAGAATGGGGAGCTTGATCTCTATCCGCTGATAGACTCAATTTGAAGGAATTGTATTCAACATCCGATAAATTAGCAGACATGTTAACAGTGTTTGTTAACAAAAGCAGATTCGCCCTAATCAAATGTTGGCGCTGAAATGTTCAATTGTGTGAAAATAGTAAACAGTGAGAACATTATAAGCATTAAGCTATCACTTGCTTTTTAAAATTATTTTTTAATTTATGTTACCTGAAAGAAGAGAACAAAGCAGACCCATTGGTAGTATGTATAGTATTTCTTAGCATCTTCGTCATTGAAGTCATTTGCAACTCCTGGATGGGCAACTTCGCGTCCTACCTGTGAATTGAAATGAATTGTAAAACTAGTACATTTTTTTTTTGTTCCTACATAACTGCTTTTATAGATAATCACACTTTTACTCTAGCTACTACTGCTTCTGTTTCTTGTTTTGTATTTGGACTACCTACATTATTCAAATGTAAATGGAAATTATACTCACTTCTCTTCTAAAAGCATCCGGCATTGTAAACGTACTTGATATCCAACAGAATGTGTTAACAACATGAGCAGGAACCCCATTAACGATACAGCTGATTGGTTGCCCGACATATTGAGTGGCAGTGATGATCAAACTACAGGCTAACAGCAGTGCGGTTGTAAAACTATTATGAAGACGGAACACAGCACTATCAGTAAATATGTCCTGTCTTTTAAAATAGTCTTTGAGTCCTCCGAGAAGCTTATACATTTCTTTATGATTTAACTATTTTTGTTTTTTATTTATAAACTGCGTTTCATCCTGCGTCCAAACTATGTTCACTAGCGGAGTCACCTGAAATCATAAATAAGTTAATGAACAACTAACACAAATCAAACTGTAGACTTATTAAAAAAAAATGCTATATCAAGCTGTAATTTAACAAATGTGGTTCCGCATTGTTCACTCAGCTCTATGACCTACGAAGGAAAACATTTTAATCACTAATATTTAGTATCAATAAGTAAACATACATGATAATGTATGGCAAAATGAGCTTTAAGGATCATTTTTTCGAGCAATGCTCAGTAGAAGAAGCAAGTATGAGTTGCGATGGATTGAAACACCGATGGAGATTGAGTAAAATTTACAGCAGTGGAGCGACCCCGGCGTAGTGGTTAGCAACCATACCTCTCACGCCAAATTCATGAGTTCGAGTCTCACCCCGGACAAGTTACGAAAATACCCAAAAAGGTATTTGAGTGACTACGACGGGAGATGAACCAGCCCAGGGCTGAAAATCTCGATAATGAAGGAATAAAAAAAATTACAGCAGAATTATAAAGACGACGATTGGATCGACCATTGGTAGTAGTGATTTAGTTATCATATAAAGAATGAAGGGTGTTTCGATCAAAATTTGGTCGACTTAAACTTGAAGCATTTTCTATCATCGTGCATTGAAAAATTTTGCACATCTCTCATTTTTAAGATATGTGCGTGTCTCCATATATTTTGATAACTGAAGTGCTAATTTAAAAATCAAAAGTTATCAAAATGTCGTCGAAGGAAGAGAAGCAACGCATCAATATTTTACACGTATACGGAGAAAATCCAAACTACTCTCACGCCAAGTTGGCGAAATTGTTGAATGTGGCTAAATCAACTGTTACCAACGTATTAGAAGTGTTCGGTGAACGTTTGTCGACAGCCAAGAAAGCTGAATCGGGGGAAATCGAAAGCCGGAGGCCACAGCGACGACAAAAAGAGTTGCCTGCTATTTCGTCCGGAACCCCAACCTCTCCGTCCGAGATGTCGCAAAGAAGTGGTAGATGCTAAAAAACGGAACCTTGAAACTTAAAAACGAGCCTTGAACCTTGAAGCTTAAAAACGAGCTGGACTATCGACTTAAAAGAAAGTGTTGACTCCAAATCGCGACGTTAACAAAACACATCGGCCAAAGCACGATCGCGAAAGTTGTACTTGACGATTCTGACGAAGTTTGATTATGTGGTACTTTAAACAGCTTCCTGGACAGGAATTATACACGGCAACCGGACGAGGAGAGGTGGCAGATATTTTCAAGCACATTAAACTGTCATGGTTCGCGAAAATATATCTGGTATGGCAGGCTATCTGTACCTGTGGCTTGAAGAGCAACGTTGTAAACGTTGTTGCGACCAGAACCGTTGACCAGGAAATTTATCTGAGCAAGTGCCTTCAAAAACGTCTATTGCGTTTCCTGAAGCGACACAATTGTCCCGTTCTATTTTGGCCGGATTTGGCATCTTGCCGTTGCAGAAAAAAGGCCATTGAGTGGTATGCTGCCAACAACGTTCAAGTGGTGCCCTAGGATAAGAACCCTCCAAACACGCCAGAGCTCCACCCAATCGAACAATATTGGGCCATCGTCAAGAGGAACCTTAAGAAGACTCAAAATGCTGTTGTGAACGAGAAACAGTTCAAGACAAACTGGCGTTCTGCAGCGAATAAGGTGAACAAGGAGACTGTACAAAATCTTATGGTAGGTGTTAAACGAAAGACCCGTCAATTTGCATTCGCTAAAAAGGAAGCTTAGCTGAATATTTCTCCTGTACTCTGTATTGAAAGAATCTTCCAATTTGTGCCAAAATTCCCGATCGAAAAAATACTCGGTATGTTACTGATTTTCCTAAATCGAGCACTTTGGTACGAATGGCCAAATTTCGCGACAAAAAAATCGATAATTTGAAAATCATTCACTTTAGACATATGATGTCTTGGGAAGCTTTACTCTAGACATAAGATCTATATTTTAATTTGGGTTGTGACAAGGGTGGTCCTTTTATGTTCATAATAAAAGTTCTAACTTTTTATTCTAAAAATTTTGAGTATTTTTTACTGCTACAGAAATGCAGATAATATAACTTAATTGAACTTTCTGAATATATTTCGTTTTCAAATAGCTTTTATAACGTTCCTTAAAGTGACCACTTAAAAAACATTTTTTATTTCAATTTGGATTCGAAAACTTTGTTCGGATGAATCGGATCAATCGGATGGTTCAATTGATTTTATCCAGAAAGGAGTAAACGGTTTTGTAAAAATATTGTAGATGTGAGTTTGTACTTTCAGTTCACGTATACCGTGTTTTCAAATATTTGCATAAAAGAGCGCAAAATATCTTAAAAACGTATTTTTTACACTTCTACCTCTATATTTTTTTAAATAAGAACTAGCAACTATCCTGACTTAAAAATGTGCGTCATTTTACCCGCTAAAAGCCATTCTTACAAAGGTTTCTGATTCAAATTGAAATTTAAAAAGAAGTAAAAAAAAAACATTTTTTTTAAGTCCCACCCCAAGGAAAATTAAAAAACTGTTATAAAACAATGCTCAGAAGATATAGAAGATAAATTTTCTCAATAAAGTTTTATTAAATTAAATTATCTACAATTCTGTCGAAGTAAAACAAAATATAAATCATAAGAATAAAAAGTTAGAATATTTATTATGAGCATAAAAGAACCATCCTAGTCACCACCCAAAACCAAAAGATAGATCTTATTTTTTAAATTAAATTTCAGAAGATATCATATGTTTAAAGAAAATGGTTTCGAATTATCGATTTTTGTCGCGAAAACAGCCATTCAAACCATAGTACAGGGTAGCCAACGGACAACAAAGCGAATTAATCTCCGCTGGCTGTAATGTTGATCGATTAATAAAAAAATGGACCGTTTAAAATAAATATCTCTAAATTCTTTTGCAAATTGAAATACAAAACCAAGTTGGTATGAAACATTAGCAGAGAAATAAGCGTCATGATCCCTGAGGGATCATCCAGTAGAGCATCTAAGTCTTTATCAATAGACTCGCGACAAAAAGTAAATACAACACATTTGAAAATACCTCTGATGTCGGATTTACAGTTGAATTTTGCTATTATTTACACTCAAAAAAGTGTTACAAATCCTCTTCCACCGATATTAATTGAAACCTTTCGATGCCAGTGTCAGTTTTACATTAGTACAATTGAGTGGCCTCGTACTAATTAATTTTCTGCTGATTAGAGTGAATGCATTGTGAAAGCGGAATATGGCATAAATTAATGCGATATTGCATGTTAATTTGAATGAGATATAGCTTGAATCAGGTCTGTTACGTTTGCTTGTTTTTGCTTGTCCGAAGGGGAATTTTTGCGTCTGTTAAGTATTTTTGCCCCTGTAAATGTCTTTTTTTTAACGCCCTAGCACATTAGAACCATCCTGAAATTCGATCCTTCAAAATCCAAGTTCTTTGTTAACGTTTCACGGTTTTAGTCTGAGGTGAATTTCTTCAAGTGTAAAATAGTGTGTGGGAAGACTGGGGATTCGTGGATACAGGGTGGGCTCATCGCTCCACTTATTTGGGAATCCTCTTGTTAGATCAATAGCTATTTTGACCAATTGTTTAGTCTTGTTGTTAAAAGATACTTTATAATCCCGTGGCTACAGATAAGGCCAATAACTGTCCCTACCTACCCAACCCGTTCACGGCCATTCATACAATTATATGATGAGAACAATCAAGGAGAGCCCGTTGCTATCGAGCTTACTTTAAATGCTAGAATGAGAAAAAGTATAAATCATTCATCAAAGTCGGATTGTGTGACAAGTTCAAACATATAGTATGACCCATAAAAAAATGCGAAAGTGTTCAATACTTTCAATACAGGGTAGCTTTAAACATTATTTTTAACTGTTTAAATGCGTGTGTGTAATCATCTGACTGTAAACTCTGAGACGATGTAAACAAAACAGTGGTTCGCGAGGAACAAATTTGAGAAAAATGTACGCAAAAGAGGTTGTGACTAGTTTGTTGCTCGCCCAAAAGCCCGTCAAACAAATTGCAACGATTATGGGATGCCACCTGGCTACCGTTTACCGCATCGAACGTTCACTCCTTGATGGGTCACGTCCACGGAAGCCGGAATCTGACCATCCACGGTCCATTCCACACCGAAGGTCATCAGATCAGTGAGAGACAAAGTGAAGCGAAATCCTATCAGATCGATCCGGAAATTGGCTAAGGAAGCCGATATTTCAAAAACAACCATGCAACGGTTAGTCAAAGCTGACTTGAAATGCTTGTCCAGGGCAAGAGTGAAGCGCCACATTGTAACGGACCGAATCAAACAACTACGGCTGGAGTGCTCTAAACGTTTGGTGTCAGCAAGCGTATTCTCCGATGAGAAAATGTTCACCATGGAATCAGTATCTAAGACACGTACAGAAGAAGATTGAGGATGTTCGAGAGAACGTGAAATTCAAATATACAACCAAACATTTGGCCGGAGTCATGGTTTTCGGAGCAGTTGCGTCCGACGGCTTGAAAATGCCTCCAGTGTTTATTAAGTCAATACTGAGGTATACATGAACATTTTGAAGGACCACTTTCTGCCATGGATGAAAGCCAACTTTGGAGCACACCAACACGTTATTTTCCTATAGGACGGAGCACCGTGTCAAACCTCATAAAGGACTCACGTGTGGCTGAAGGAAAACATGGAATTTTGGCCAAAGAACATTTGGCCTCCTAGCAGCCCGGACTTGAGTCCTTTGGATAAGTTCCCTCATTCTTTCATAGCGCTTCAAGCTTATTGCTTTCGCAATTAGAATATTGCTTGCTCACAACTTAATGCTCTAAATGCACCTCAACAGTTACTAATTGTGAGCTTTCGATGCCAGGAACCATTTTTGCATTAATGTGGTTGAAAAATTAGGGAGTCGATAAATTTTCTTTGACGAGAAATTCCTATACCAGGCCGGAAATCGAACCCAGCCTCTCTTGGCATGTTGCTGCGCCTTTGTCAACTGAGCTAAGGCCGGCCCCAGGACATTATAAGTCCATGCGGTGAAATGAGCACCAATAGTTCCAGTAATACTTTGCGGCTTTTAATAAAATAGGATGAGCAAATTTTTGTAGGCGTTCTATAATCATGTGAAATCTATTGACATACTATTATTTTGAGCAATGCCTTCTCTACAACTAAAGAGAACGTCCATTAAGTACGTCACGTTAAGGCAGAAAAGTCGAGGAAAGTTAAAGAAACCGTGGGAATCCATACGATGGGAGGAGGTTCCATACGATGGGAGGAGGTTGAAAATGGCAATATTCTGCTTGACGTCCTTAACGAAGGATTCCTAGGTAAGGTGCTAATTATGCCTCGATCATTTTCGGTCAATCCACTTTCCCATCACATCTTCAATTCAGGTTTTTGACAGTTATTTATTTATATACTTTTTTTTATTTTTTTTTTTGGTTCCATACCAACTGAGCCTTAATAAATAAAGTAAGCGAAACTTTCTAACACAACCGTTTTTTTAATGAAAATGGGCATCAGCTTAAACTGCCCATGGAACCCTTTATTGCCCCTTGTTATCATTGTGGCGTATACTAAGGAGTGGAACGAAAAGTAGTTTTAAACATGTATAACGCTCTCACACACCAATACAAGAACGCACAAAGTCACTTGTTTCATTTGATGTATTAACATGTCTTGTTTCAGTTTCCGACGCACACTTTATACTGTATGTTGTTGCAGTAAAAATGTCGCGAATTCAAATCGGAGCAAGGAAAAAAATCTTGCACATTTGGTGTACTGTGGAAGGTGTGACATTTAATGTAAAACGAGTAAGAGAAGCATCTGCAAGTGTAAAATAAATTATTGAGAAATTTTGAACGCACAATATGTTGTGAAATAGATCAATAAAAACAAATCGATTTCTATGCGTGATTTGGCCAAAACGGCAGGGACTTCGTATGGAATGATCCAACGAAACCAACTACGATATGCCCTCAAAACATGCAAAAACATAAAATCGTCAAACAAAGTTCTAAACAAAAATAAACTACCAGAAAAAGATCGTGGAAGCTCTATGATCGAACTTGGAGATCGACGATCAGTGCATAATAATGGATAGCGAAACTTACGTTCAGAATGATTGAAAACCCCGCAATATGACATGAAGGTCATTGGCAAGGATGTGTGAGAATTTCGTTCAGGCAGCACACAACTCCACCACCAGCACACTGGGTCCTCCCTTAGCTCAGTCGGTAAAGACGCGGCTACAACGCAATACCATGCAGGAGGTGGCTGGGTTTGATTCCCGGTCTGGTCTAGGATATTTTCGTTAAGGAACATAGAGCGTGATTGTACTTGCCACACAATCATACTAATGCAAAAATTATACCTATCATCGAAAGCTCTCAATTAATAACAGTGCACTTAGAGCACTAACTTGAGAAGACGCAATAAGCGAATTGCGAAAGCAATAAGCTTGAAATGCTAAAAAGAAGAAAGCACAACTCCACCACTGTTCTGGCTTGTCATCGGCCCACCATGGTCGTTCGACGATTGAATCGTTGGAGGAAAACCATATCGATTATGTTGAAAAGGACATTAACCCACCAAACGTCCGCAGCTCCACCGTCCGCAGTCTAATTGAGCGAAGTTGGGCAATTGTCACGAGAATCCTGCAAATGAATGGCAAGGTTGTTCAGATGATGGACCAGTTAAAAAAAAATTGTAAAACTTCGACGAAAAAATTTAGCCAGGTTACTGTGCAGAAATTGATGAGTGGAGTAAAAGGCACAAACTCGTGTGAACGTAAGGAACGCACTGTCTGAGTTTGATCTCAAAATGCACTTTTAAGATCCCACACTGGAATAAAGACTGCTTTTATTTGCTTGATCAACGTTTGCTTTTTAATTTTACGTCAAAAAATCGAAAAGTAGTTTCATATATTACTTTTCGATTCACCCCTTGAGGTCAAATCATGACAATTGTTTGATTTGAACAGAAAATAAACTATCACTTCGGAAGAGTACAACATTGTAACATTTATTGTAATTATTATTAGTATTATTATTATTATTTTTATTATTATTATTATTATATAGCATATAGCAGGAAACTTTCACCAACGCCCAGGCGCCTGATTGCCAATGGAGATTAGGCTCGGTGGATACATTCGTTTGTTATTATTGTTATTATTATTATTACTTTTATTATTATTATTATTATTATTATTATTATTATTATTATTATTATTATTATTATTATTATTATTATTATTTTCAATATTATTATTATTTTCAATATTATTATTATATTGAGGGTGAATTCACGACAACGCTGGGCATGGGCTATTATTGTACTTGCACATAATTAAACTTATTAAGCTTAAAAATGTCACTGGTTCTTTAAGAGAAGTTGCGGTAAGACAGCCAGATCACTCAAGAACTAACAATGAAGATTAACATTGACTTTTAAATTCACAATAAACTTGGGAAGGCCGAAAAAGAGAAGGAACAGTTCACTATTTTAAGCTGCTCTGGTTTATTTGTTACTTTTTTCAGACAGATTATCAAATTCATCACAATTCAAAAATAAAGAATGTTTTGAAGGGCCTTAGTTTGATGTTGCTCTTGATCCAGTCATTATAACAAACCATTCTTATACAAATATGAAATTCTATGGAATCATTATAGGTGCAGTGCACACACTCTGATCTATTCGTAATATAATTTAGAACAGAGCAGCTCTAGAATCTTATAGAACTGAAATTTTAAAACTAACACACATTCTATAATGCATTGTACACGTTCATTGTAGCCTAAATGATTGCATTCAACCATAGTTACAGTTCACATAATGAGCAATGTTTAGCTGAATCGCTAATGTTTCATAAAACACTTCTTAATATGTAATTATTAATATCACAACACAACCACCTTTATCTCTCGGAGCACACAATAAGCATAACTATTTATGCACAACTGATACAAGTAAACTGAGGATTTCAATCTTTCCCGGCCAAGTGAGAGTGATCTCCAGTCTGTCAAGACAACAGCATTCCACGTTCAAAACGTTCACTATAGCCAGTCAACACAATGATAGTGAAGCATTTATACATATAATGCTGTTCCTATGCGTGCATTCGGTTAGTTTATTACACGTATGATCACGTCAATATTATTCTCTAGTTCATTCTCCGTTTCAATACTCGTGCCTGGCTGAGGTCGACATTTGAGCAAAACACACCGAAAGAAGACAATCTTCTGACTGATTTTCTAACTAGGGAAAATTTAACAAGGTATGATCGATTGATGCTACACGCTAGAACTGTCATGAAGGGAAAACCGGTTTCTCGTACATAATCTTTATATAATGTACAGAGGTCAGTAGCGTGATTTTTTTCAAAACAAATTTGAACTATGCCAGCATATCTCTTTTAATAATTTGGTAACCTAAAATGCCTATCTTAAACAACTGCTTTTAATAATGTCTCCTTTCCGATAAGTGTTTGATGACGGTACGGTTCAGTTAAATTGAGCTTTATTAATGACAGTATGATTTAAGTGCCAACCATATTGAACCAATTCTTGCTTGAGAACGCCTACCATCAGTAGTATTGAATTCGGTTAAAGCATTTCCAATATCAGGTAAACGTTCACCAGCCCTACCAAATCCCGGTTTTAAAATTGATTCAACTACAATGCTTAAGAAAATGGCGTTTTCCTGTATGTTCTTTCAACTCTTACATGCCTAAATTTGAAACAAAATACAAACGAGAAAAGCTGCTTCAATAATTGCTTCGTTTTATACCATGCGTAGCTGGTAAAGAGAATTCACGAAGTAGGTATGGTAAACCCGCTGGGAGCATTCTTTTTTTGTAACTATGTCACCAAATGAATATCTAAACACGCAAGAAGTACATATTTTAATCGATGGTGAGGTTTTAGCAGAAAACTGGATTCCTGTGAAAAACCTTGTTAGATAATTGATTTTATTCTGGTCATGAATTGAAAAAAAATACATATAATCTGGTCAAATGTACTAGAAACTCATAGCAAAGGACCGAAGACAGCTAGACGTTTAATTAATTTCAACCTTTCATCTAACTGTACTTCACTGTTCAAGATTAATGGACAGTTTAGTTATGTTGGATATTTTGAACAACCAACATGAATACTGTTAATCAGCAAAAGCTTTCTTGAGCATTGTACATGCATTATTAAATAGTTTTGCGACATTTAAAATCGTAAGTTGTACGAAAAACTATCAACTTGTACTCTCAGATTTTATTGGCATGCACCCTTGACACAGAATTCAATCAGGATTAAGAGTGGTAAACCTTAATTTTCAAATAAATATGTCTTCTGTTCTAATGGAGAAATTTCTTGCTATTTTTCTATTCAAGATATAGTAACAATGAGAGCCTCTTCCTTTCCATTTCTTCCATATTCATTCGAACTATCAAGCAAATGTTTCTTTAAATAAACAAATATATTTACTTCATACCATTCAAAACGTGAATCATTACGATTTTTGCATTAAAATTAAATCTCTCCCTTGAAATGCAAAAAAAAGTTCGGTTATGCACATCTATTCACGCACTATTTTTTTTATTATACCTTCGTTTGTCATTGAGTAGTTCAACTTTAGATTTCCAGCATCACGTGTATTTAAGCTTGCACATGCCAACGTTTAATATGTGTTTATCAGCTATAGGACAGAGTGCATGTGCTAGTGAGATTCCACGACACATTCTCAATCTAGCCAGAGCATATTGTAACTAAATAAGGTTAAGCGGAAAGGTCAATTGAATTGTACTCATCTCGGCACTTGTTACGAGAACGTATCTCAGTGAAAATGATGTATGGTTTTCAAACTATCATTAGCACAACGCTAGCTTGAGTTATTACACAAGGAATCCCTAATGTTTATATCTTTTTCATTGTTTTCATTGTAATCATTCAAAAGTGAGAATTGGTAGGATTTGAAAACTGAAATCAGGCCAATGTTTCGTATGCATTCAAATAAATTCGTTTACGATGATTTATTATTGCTTAAATATATGAGACAAACTCGAAGGTCCAAACAATTTGCAGCAGTTCCAATTTTTGTGAATTTGACTTTAAACCGAATTAAATGTTATTTTTATATGACCGGAGAGGCTTTCAGCCTAGAAAAAAATGGCGAAAGCTGATTTTAGTTATCTCCTGGGAGAAATTACTCATGGGATAAAATGAGATCCCATATCCATGATAACAAAACGTCATTCCAACATGTTGCATAGGAAATTCTATTTACCGAAATGTACATTGAAAACCACAATGTGCAATAATAAAAGAAATGAAATTCTTAGCACGTTGAAAACAAAGGAAAAATAGTTACATAGTGTATCTATTGTACAAAAATAATTTGATTTTTGTTCCCTTATTGCTAAACGCATAATCTACTTTGGATCAGTATTATGAAATGGTAAACCCAAATGCAAAAAAAAACTTTGAACGAAGGACGACGTTTCTCTTTTTTATAGTGGGAGTTTTTTTTCGAAATTTTGAAAAAAAGAAGACGTTTTGCTAAAGTAGATGGTTTGTGAACGCTTATAACTCTCATTTTACTTTACAGAATTAATTCAAAAATCGTTCGAAAAAAAAACAAAATGTTTGCATTGGAATTGCAATTACGTGGTCTTACTAAAAGTAGTTCAATTTCTTATTAAAAAAATACCTACTTTTGCTCTCTTAAAGGGTGTACCGTTTCAAATCCGCACACACAAAATTCACAAATTTTCAAGGAATAAAAAGAAACAATCAACGTTAGTTTTGGTTTCATTAATTTAATATATTTCACCTTTATATCCGAATGCGCGAACCTTGACCTTAACCCCAGCCATAAGGTTCTGCACGACCTCAGAATGGATAGTTTATTGCATTTCTTTTTTTCTACATTCTTTACCACTTTAGGTCGTTTTAGGAGGTGCTCTTTCATACTGGCCCAGTATTTTGGGTTCAGATCTTTCGGCGCGAACTCGATATCATTCGCCTTATACCACTATAGCACGTCCTTTGTGTAGTGGCATGATGTCAAATTTGGCCAGAGGATTGTCAAACCGTTGTGAGCCTTCGGGAGAACGATAAGTCGCTTTTGGAGACACTTAGAAGACACTTTTACAAATAACTCCGCATTCCGCAAGTACAACCGCCAAATTAAGAACTTTTTGGCGAACATCGACATTTTCTGTGCCCGGAGGTTCTCGGGACTACTTCACACTTATCCTTGGCAGTTACATACAGGTTTCCTGGAATTTGGTTGAAGTCCGCCTTCCAATATTTCTCATCATCCATTACACAGCAGTGCGGTTTTGTTAACTTCTGTTCGTACAACTTCCGGACACCGCTTTTTGTGACCGTATTCTGTTTTTCGGTGCGGTTTGGGTAACTTCAGAACATTAAACGTACGTGTTCCAGCTCGAGTTATGGTATTCTGAACTAAATTCTTACTCACATATACATAACTTTTAGCCACATCTCGAACTGAGGCGTTCGGTATCCGTTTAAAGTCCCCAACCACTCGTTCTCGTTAACCTCACGGTTTATGTTTCTTCCGGAACTCTGCTTCCGATTAACAGTCAGATGTTCTTCAAACCGTGTTATTATACCAGACAATATACAATATACATTAAACTATGTCAATAACAATATACATTAAACTATGTCTACGCAAAACTTCAACTAATTTTACCTAACGGATCAAATGTTAGAGAAAGTTGAGTGTCCGCGGATTTTAAACGGTTCGCCCTTAACAAATCTAAATATGAGCAGGCAAAATCGTCAAAACGGGTAGCAAATGGTTCACAATTGTTTTCTCATTTATATTTATAGTATCATTTCATTTTCAATTCTGTTCAATGTTGAATAAAATGTGCTGCATCAGTCTCGATTTGACGACTTTCGCAAATATTTCATTCATTGAACGCGTTATCAGCATCTTCTCCTAACAACATAGCGCTTTATCATTTTGTTTGATTTTGTGAGAAATTGGCAGCACATCAACCATCTAATTTTGTCACTGGAAGTTTATTTTCGTACACTTGACTCGTAAATTTTATAAAACATTCCAATTCGCTTCACTTTAAAATAAAATCACTTTTACGAACGTAACACACACATATGCTATCAATGCTATCACGTTACCTTAATATACAATGCACGAAATGAAGACCAGCTTTCCGTTGCATTTTTTTTATAGTACTCATACATGTTCATATTGCTGCTGGGGTGAGTAGAATGAATTATTTATTCAAAAATAAAAATTGATGCGTTGTCGATAACTATTAAGTCATATTCATTAATAAAGTAACTTCTCACGAATCTCCATAGCCTAGTGATATCTACCATAGATTCAATAACAGCCCTCGAAAAAACTATTGGATTCAACTTCATGTCAAAGAACTAGAAAAAAAGTAGATCGTGCAACCGACAGAGAGACGTTTCTTCTAACTTTTTCTCTTGTTTTCGCAGAGTGCACGAATGTTCTTTCTGTGACAACAAATGCTTCGTTCTTTTGACAGCTGCATGTGTGGCATTATATACAAAGGTAGCTTCTTAAAAAATACCAATCAGTTTCGTTATAGAAAACAACGAATAGATTCGTTAGTTCTATATTCGATTCCATAGTATGAATGAATTTTAATTTTCAGTGTAATTATTATGGAAAATTCTATCTTTTCATGCATTGTATAGTAGCTTTTTTACGTCAAACTTTTGTTAAAGATCTATAGTTATTCTTGCGGTTTCTCACCACTAACTTTGCCAAAGCTCGCTATTCAGCCTAACGTGGAATGAATTCGTTATTAATTAATAAATTTGTTTTTTTTCGGTACAAACTACTAAAGTATATGTTGCTTTTGTCTACAGCTCCTGTTTTATTCAGTAGTCGTATAGTACAAACTGTGTTTTAAACAGAAATACGAGATTTTGCTTTTGTTTTTTTTAAAAGGAATACAAAAAGGCCGATTCACCTATCCACTCAGCGGTACAGGGGAGCAAGCGCTGAGTACTAAGAGTTACCTCGGTAAGCACACAATGTGTCTGAGAGTGGTCAGCGCATACTTCACAATGTCACCCGAGGCGATATGCCTTTTAGCGGGGATGATGCTCCTTGCTATCACAATAAAAAAGGATACAGAGTGCTTCGAGCAAAGGGGCACAAGTGGTATACGCAAGACCACCGGAGTTACATCGATGGACAGGTGGCAGAGGGAGTGGAATAACTCCACCAAAGGTCGGTGGACCCACCGACTAATTCCGGCATTATCTGGATGGGTCTTACGGCGTCATGGGCAAGTAACCTTCCACTTGATACAGATAGTCAGGCCATGGCTGCTTCAGACAGTATCTGCAAAAGTATGGGCACACCGCGACCGTATGCAAAACATGTGTGCTTCGTTTGCCCTCGCTTCATCAACGCGAGGAACGCCATAATGGCCGTGAGCGGTTGGGACACGACTCCGGACAATATTGTCCAGAGAATGTGTCAAGAACAGGACACTTGGGAAGCGGTAAAAACGGTTGCCTCCCAGATTGTCTTAGAGCTACAGGACAAGTGGTGAAATGACCAGCGACAGGCCAGAGGGATCACCTAACTACTAAAACCCTAAGTAGTTAGACATAAGCGGGTGCTTAACGCACAATAGTCCCCTCCCCGCAGTAATACTGAAAGGTGGTCCCGGGCTTATCATCCATGTTAAGTTTCGATAGAGAAACACGACGAACAAGATGTCTCTTACTGCTGCCTGATTTGAAGCGTTTAAAACCAATCTCATAACGTCTAGTAATATTCTGGGTTCCTTCAGAAGTATTTAAAAGCAAATGATATCGGTTATATCAAATACCCAAAACCACATTGGATACATTGGAGCATGAAACAGATATAACCATCTGCCCTAATCACCCTCACTCCATTAATTTAAAAAAAACACGCACACACCCACACGCACACACCCACACGCACACACGCACACACTTAATAACCTTAAGGCATTGGAAAAAGCCAGCCTTAAGCTCCATGTCAGAGTGAAGTGGGAACACTTTAGGAAGACTGGAGGAAATTTTCAACATCTCACCCAGTGCCGTAAATGCCAGGGATGGGGTCATGGGACAAAAAATTGTCACATGGATGCCAAATGTATGCATTGTGGCGATTCCTCTTACAACAAGGACAGCTGTCCTGTGAAGGATCCCAAAAATTTTAAATGTGCGAATTGTGGTGGAAACCACATATCCAATTTTTGGGAATGCAAGACTCGCAAAGCGGGGCCACTTCACGTTCCCGACCAGGTACTCATTCCTCAGCTGTTAACAACGGTCATCGAGGAATAAATCCTACATTTGTACCGGTAGGTAACCGCCCAACCGTCAAATTTTCCACTGCTATCTGCTGGTAACAATGGTCAGTGACGCACACAAGTACCCGTAAGTACAAACAGTGCACGTGCTTTCAATTCTCTAATCTTACCTGCTGCTAACAATGTACAGCTGGGCAACCTACGCTGCCGTTACAGCCGGTTGAAATCAAAATTCTAACAGATATGTTGAAGACTTTGTAACTAGAAATGAGAAGAAAAAAAAATATTTTCCATTTAATTCCGTCTACCTTTGCTTATCTTGACAGATACGCGTATTTCGTCTACAATGTGCAGACATCTTCAGTGTCTCGTACTAATAACTCGACTTGGTCGAGGCAAGTGAAATCCAACCAGTTGCATTTTTTACGCCTTCTTTGACTTGGAATTAAACGAGGGTAAATATTACGCGCTCGTTAAAATCTAGGACAGGACCTGCCAGCTGTTAGTGCAAAAACAAGACCATTTACCTGTCAAAAAAGAACGTTTTTTATTGGTCGCTTTGACAACCGCCTCTACCGCCTCCGTCGAGTTATGTTACAAGCAGGCAGTTTGTTGTTGGTTTGGCGGTGTTGCTAGTAGTCACTGCTTTTTTTCACTTTTTTCGTTTGTGACAACTCACACCAAATTTTTATTGCTGGAAAACAGCAAAGTTTTGCTGATTTTTTTATGCTGTAATTCAGTAAAACCAAGATTGCTGATCAACCAGCAAAACTGATGTTCAAAAAAGTGACAGCTCTTATACTGAGCCTTTCTCCCCACAGCAGAATTTGCAGCGTAAGCATCAATGAAATTCAATGAAACCTTATCAATTAACGTTTAGTTTGATGCAGGTTCATTTCCCGAAAGAAATGTTTTTAATTACTTTAGTTTCAATGGGATTATTGTGTTAACATATCTGGCAACATTGGAGCGACCCCCGTATCATAGCAATCATAAATTTATAATAGGTCATCTCTCTCTCTGAGCTATTTTTTTCTGTGAAATTATCAGAATTCCAAATCTGATCGAATACCTGTAAGAGCTGGAGTTCCTCAGGGTAGCATTCTTGGGCCGATATTATGTAATATTTTTACTTCCGACCTCCCTGGTTTGCCTCAGGGTTGTCAGAAATCTTTGTTTGCCGATGACACAGGCATTTCCGCTAAAGGAAGAAGTCTTCGTGTCATTTGCAGGAGGCAGCAGAACAGTTTACACATTTTCTCGTCTAATTTAGAAATGGAAAATAGAAATGGAAAATTTCTACCAACGCTTCCAAAACTCAACTTAGGGCCTGTTCATAAACCACGTAGACTCATTTTTGAACATCTCAACCCCCCCCCCCCCCCTTCGTAGACTTTCCTCCATACATTTTTTTTAATTTTTGTATGGAGCGTAGACTTTTGCCAAATCCCCCCCTCCCCCCAGAAAAGTCTACGTGGTTTATGAATATGTGGAATAGCCCCTTATGATATTTCCACATAAACCTAGAGCTTCTTTTTTGAAACCTTGTAGTAGTCACATAGTTACTATGAACGGTGTCCCAATTACTTGGTCAAGTCAAGTGAAATACCTTGGTCTGTTAATTGATCAAACAATAAATTTCAAAGATCACATTGAAGCCATTCAAGCCAAATGTAATAAATATATAAAATATTTATATCCTCCTATAAACAGAAAATCAAGACTTTGTCTGAAAAACAAATAACTAATATCTAAACAAATTTTTAGACCGGCCATGATTTATGCTGTTCGAATATGGTCTTGTTGTTCTGAAGATGATTTTGAAGCTACCTTTTTGGTACAGTACTAATGAAGTACATAGAATTTCGAATGTGGAGACTTTAGAACAAATGTCAAAAAAAAAAATTATTAATTTCACACACAAATCGTTGCAATCTTCTTTTGCAATGATTGATTCTCTTAGGCTTGATTAAAATTACTTTCAGTTTGCTTTTAGTTTTGAGATTATTATTGTTATACTGACACGCAAGAATAAAAACCTGTTTAAAATACTGAACTGCTAAGGCATGAACAATGTAAACAAAATTAGGTATATATTTTAACAATTAAGGTTGATACATTACGGTAGTAGTTGGAGCACCTAAATTAACATGAAATGTTAATATTGATAAATTTGAAACAAATCAAGAGTTAAACAAAAAAAAACAACAAAAACGCAAAGGTATGCCATTTACAACCCCCTGTATTTGCATGACAAAATGACAAAATTTGCATGCCAGCCTCAATGAGCCTCAGAAACGAGAATATCCGTTAAATTAAGTACTGATCCGGTGTCAGTGATTCAGGTGTGATTCAAGTGTAAAATATAACGTTGTCAACAGCGTGAAGTTTTCAAGTTGCGCATTGATTTTTTTTTTGTATTTACCACACAGTGCGAATTTTCTACCATTAATCCGCCAATGAAGGACATTTGAGTTGAATCAATTAGGCCAAACATGAACGTTAGCATTATGGACCTTCCATATTATTTATACTTACCTGTGGCAAAAATGAGTATTTCATCAACAATGGGCAAATTTCAATTGCTACTTCTCGACCACTGGAGTAAGTTCAATAATAATGATGGTTTGGAAAAGTAAATCATGCATTCATTATCCAAAGTCCTTGAATAATCATACCGTATGAATAATCATACCGTATGACACCGTATCATACCGTATCATTTACTCCAAATCTTGTTAGAACCTGTACAAGACGATTGAAGTTTATATTTTAATTTTTATGGAGTAGCAAGCGTGTTCGTTGATATAATGACATATTTCAATTAATTAAAGGCAAAATAAGGTAGCCGTTGTTTGTTATAATAATTTTCTTGTGAGATGCTCCATCAACTAATGTTAATGAGAAACCAACTATGATAAACCTTACGTTCAATATTGCTGAGAAAATTTCTCAACTGATCATTTTAAAACCATTTTCGTACACCTTCATACACAAAGTGTATAGAAAGAGAACAAATAGTTAAAAATTTACACTAATTCTCATAATAACTTTAATAACCAGTGCAGTACGAGTTAGCAACTAAAATAGTATAAATGTTTAGAGAAAAATCTGGATCTGATATGATCTTTATTAAATGAGATTAAAAGAAATCGATACATTATCAAACCCTTTTACAGTATCTTACATTGAATAAAAGTAGCTTCAACCCCAAGTAGCACAAAACTAAGAAATTGCTACTATTACTAATTTTAATTTCAATTTCAATCATATTTAAGTTACCTCTATATAATTGTAAAAAGTGTGCTTTACTACGATACAATATGTACAAAGAACGATTCTTTACACTCGAGCATTCATAGAGGTATATACAAGTTATATATATATATATATATATATATATATATATATATATATATATATATATATATATATATATATATATATATATATATATATATATATATATATATATATATATATATATATATATATATATATATATTTATATATATATATATAAATAGTACATGCAATAGTACGTGCATGGTTCTTTCGGATATAATATTGAACACTTTTGTCCAGACGTGGCGAAAATTTATTTTTCTAAGATTCTATACTACTTGTAAATGTAAAATATTCCAAAACGTGTCGTTATGTATTCTTGGCATGTTTTTAACATAATGTGTTCCTGAAGTTTCTCTTTTTTTCGTGTATATAATATGATAAAATTTTCATTCGGGCGCAGTATAACTTTGCGGTACATACATTTTGTAAACTTTTTATGTCTTTATCAAATAATGATTGTATCCTTAATTAAATCTGCCATCTATTCGTATGGTATTTTTAACCGTTTCTTATAATCTAAAATCACCGAATGTTTAGATAATGGATTCTGGAGTATTGCCTCTCAATGTACCGTTTTCGAAATGCGGATTGAAATACAGTTTAAAAAGCAACAGATAACCGATATTCATTTGCTGACATTTTCGTGTAAGTAGCTGGTTGCTGAAAACCTAAATGTGTTGTCAAAATGTGTTCCCTTAAATTTGATTTTATATTTCATTGTAATTTGAGCGATCGTTTCAACTTTCTTTTGTGTGTTTAGAAAGGGTTGCTAAAGACACTTTTTATTTATTCCGTCATATACTATATTTAAATCCTCAATAAAATATTGAAAACTCATATTGCTTTTCTAACTGCAAGTTTTGTCATACATTTTCCAACACATGGTCGATACGTTGTTATATTCTATTATTTTGAAAGTAAAGTTGATTTAAAAACACTGTTTGAGGTTAAATATTGAATTAAAAGTTTATCAATGTTGCCTATATAAAATTTAGTCATCACAGAAAACGCTGCTCAAATAAATTTTTAAATGCTTCAAATTGAAGGAACCGAGATGTTATTCATTATAAACACATTATAAATACCATTAAACGCAATAACTGGAGTGGTTTGAAAATATATGGTTGAATTTTTTAAGTGTTAGTTAAAAAACGTGACAAATCAATCATTGTTTTTTATTTAAAGATATAATTTTGTTCCTATCTCTAATCAGACAAAAAGAATATTATATGGCAGATTAATTCTATTTTCATACCTATGGATCGCTGATGCATAGAAAATTATGTTAATTGGAAGAAATTTAATGGAATGTCTGAATGGTCAAACAAATGCATGTTAAATTAAACACAGTGATCCAATCAGCAGCTAAGCTCACAAGTTTCAGAAGCCGAAGAACCGATGTCGATACCATATGCCGAAATTTGGTGTGATCCTGAAAAAAGTAAATCCATTAAATCATTATTCTCCTTCAAGTGATGTATGAGTCTTACAATTAGATTATTAGAAGACGTTCCACATATGACATTGTATACTTTTTTTCAAAACTCATCCCACTACATCCTGTCATAGCATAGTTTCTTAAGCACCTGAGTTATTTGTGGAACGCCCTTACATATATCTTTGCAGTTCTGATTCATGGATTGAACATTTAAATATCATATGACTACCATATACAAAAACGCAATGGAGTGCATGTATTTGTAAGCATGCTCAACATTCACCTATAATATCATAAGAAACGAACCTTGCTTTTAGATCTTCGGAATTTCTGCTCCTCTTGCTGCCGTGTTGTCTCTGGTCTTCTTATTTTTACTGTGCATGTACAAATTTAAGATCGATGAACTTCCGCTCGTTATTCACTTCATATTACTTTTTGCATTATTTCGTCTGATCTTAAACCATCTCTTTGCCCTCTAACTTGAGAAAGAGGTCAGTTATAACTTCTTTGTAAATTAGCGGGTCGATGTTTTTTCCGAGCTGGTAAAGAATAAACCAATCACCCAGCTGGCATTTTGATGAAATTAGTTCTACTTCGTCGTGACTAGAGAGGCGCGACCTAGCTCGTAGCAAATAAAGTCTAACTTTAGGCATAACAATAACTGCAAAACGGTACAGCAGCGACATTCCAGTTAAAATAGTCAGTATGATAAACCAAAACCACAGGAATACGTAAATTTTTTCATTAACAATATTCAAAGGCAAAACGCAGAGCCCATCAAACTTTTGAACACTGCCAGAAGGACCATATTTATGGAACGTACATTTCGTTACTTTGGGAAAAACACGAGCCATTGGATCACCTCTTTCCTCTGGTTCCATTTCTGTAAAGCGTACAACGTCACTGCCATATGTTGAGAACTCTCCGTCAAGGAAAAAGTCCATGAAATAAATTTGTCCAAAAACATTGATAAAGTTTAAAACTTCACAAATGAAAAACCGATACGCATAAAAATTGTGTCTGTTGATATTCTCAACAAAGTAGTCCACCAGAATCTTTTTCCTCTCGTCTTTACATTCGTCATTCACGACTGGCATGTTAAGATCAAGAACCAGCATCTTGATCCTACCTGCTTCCCATGTCTTCCACAGATAGCGTGGAACATAAAACAACATGGCTTGGAAGAACAGTACAAAGCAGACCCATTGATAGTATTTATGGTACTTCACTTCATCATGGCCGTCGACGTGACTCGACACTCCCGGCTGTGCTACGTCTTTGCCTGCAATCCCGGTCAAGCGATTAGGTATGGTGAAAGTCGAGTAGATCCAGCAATATGTATCCATCACATTCAGAGGAATTTCATCGACAATGCAGTCAATTGGATCACCAATATATTGTCTGGAGGTGACCAGCAGAGAAAAGGCTATCAGGATAACCACAGTTGCCTTGTAATGCAGACGAAATATGTTGTTGTCGATGCATACTTGATCGAGTTTCAGAAGCCCCTTAACGGAGCCGAACACATCAAACATGGTGGATGTTTGACAAATTTGTGATATCCGAAAAAATGCTCAGTCCTTTTGAGTGTTTAATTTTTCTTGCACTGACACATAAAATCTTCCAAGTACTTAATGGACTGATTATCACTTTATAACAATTGCCACAATATTAGAAGCACTTTTTGCACCAGATGCAAGTGACGAAATTAATTTTGACACAAAATAGAACGATCGTTTCGTCTACCAACGAAGCGAACGGTCGAGAGAACCAGAGTCAACTGTACTTGTTTCCTCTTATTTGATTGAAATGTGCATGTTTGAGTTTGATGTTTCATGAATTTATGTATGTATGGGATGACAGATACTTCTACAAAGGAGCTGAAATAAAGCACCAGCCGTTCTACTACCATTACCGGAATGTCTACCGCCTGGTGTTGGATGAATTCAATTACCTCTAATGAACAATGCACACGTTCATGATGTAAGGATGCCAATCATGCACCATTTTTATTGTGATAAATTTCTTATATCTTGTTAAAGAAACATTAAAACATATATTCCCAACACACAATAAAACTACGCTGCGTGTGAATAGTTGTGAAGAGATAAATGATAAGCTTTCAGCAACATGCACAACAAAATATATATATAGATGTTGCAATAGCCATGCGAATTTCTGTAAGAAAGTCGAAAGATTTCATTTAATTTATTTAATTTGTGTTTCATGTTATTCAAGTCTCTGCGGTGAATCTACAAAAATCTGACAATAGCGCATCCGAAAAATAGGTTTGAGCTTTCTTTTGCACCATTGTTTACAAACAAATGATGTTGATACGTCAAAAACTCAAGCTTGACAGCACTTACATTATTCCCCGCTAACACCGATTTAGAATCGCTCGTGTAAAGTTTAATGTTATTCATTGACAATGTGACCAATGCGTTTTTATTCTCTTCTGTACCGAAAACACACGACCACAAGTGCAAAATGCAATGAGAGTAAACCAGATGGGGATATAGTTTTAACTAACATTACAAATAATTTGAATCACATATATATTCAACGCTGTGTGGTAGCAAAACCTACTAGACAGTTAAGGTTTAATGTATTGGTGGTAGAGTTAACTGAATGCCCTCTCACAGAGATATCTGTTTTAATGCAATTCAATTTAAGTACAAGGGGAAAAAGGGTAAATGTACCGACAAATGCGATACGTTAGCAGCGTTATGTTTTACTTTATTATTTTTTCAGACTTCAGAGTTATATCATCATACAGTTTTTTTTATTGTAGATGAGTTCTGGAACATCCTTGACAAAATACGATAACACTGTAGTCTGAACAAGCCATTAACTTTTCTTATTGGAATCTCCAGGGACGTACCGTGTCTGACGTGTCATAACTATATACACGTTTACACCGTATGAACAAGCTTTCAAGATTTATGAAATATATTTCGATACCGTTGAATTTATAGTTTTTAGTACGCATTGCAGAACGAAGGAAACATACTATTCTACGTTTTTGTTATTTTCATAAGAGTTGGGGAGATTTTTCCTTTCGACCCTACGATCGAATTCTCATTGGAAGAAAAAAAAATTGATTTAATATGTTGATTGACTGATTTATTGATAATTTATCGGTGATATAATTATTATTAATAAAACTATGCATGATTGTTTAAATAAGTTAACTAATGAAACTGTATGAAACTTATATTCACATCATTTCATCGGATTGTCTAAATTTTAGCAACAAGAGTCCAATCAATATGTCTATACTTCAAGTGATGAACCTATACGAGATTACACTAATATTTGAATGTGGGAAATTGGTAATTGGGTATTGCTGCCGTAGAATAATTAGTCGTGTGGAAGCTCAATGAGTTCGCATCTTGTGGAGTCATCATTTCGTTGTATGAAAAATTACTAAGTCTGGGTGGACTTGAAAACATTGTACTTAGATGTTGTAGGTTGATCGGGTAAGAATTTGGCATATCGGGTTGATTTTGCTGTGTTTTTATCGATTTATGCTGTTTAGAAGATGACGCCAAATTATATGCTGGGGATATTGCAGATAAAGGATGTGAATTGACCGTAATACTACGCTCGTTTCGACGAAATTTGGCACGGCGATTCTGAAACCATACCTGAAATAATAGAAAATAATTTAATCATATACTTGTTTTACTACTCTATTAACCATCGATTACCTGTACACGTGCTTCACTCAATCCAACTTTATTTGCAATTTCTTCCCTTAAAAATGCATCTGGATAGTGTGTTCTTTCAAAGATTTGCTCGAGAGCAGCTAATTGGTCAGATGTAAATGTTGTTCGATTTCGCCTTAGCTTCTTGCTTGATGCCAATCCTGAATCCGACGATTTGTTCAAATCCGTTGCATCTTGTACGTCTGAATGAAAGTTATAAAATTATAAAAATTAATAAAAAGAATTAAATTACTTGCCGAAATTATGTTTTTCTAAGGGTATTTATATTTGATTTTGATATTTGATCTCTGAGGATTTGGTCTATGAGGAATAAAAGGGATATGGGATATAATGTCAGCCTAGTCTCTGCGTTCGACAAATCTATTAATTATCTCAAAATTTATTCAGTTTCAATAAAGTTAGTTGTTTTACTTTTTTTAGTTCAGAACTTAAACGCCTTACTAAGACTGTTGAATCAAGCGTATAACTACATATATGAATGCCGTTTTCAGCTCAATAAGTTTATGAGTTACAATGTTATCGTCCCCTGACTGAAATTATGGATACACACCCAATCTTATTCATGTGCAGAAACATTTAAAATAAAACCATTTAGTATTAAACCTTTCGTTTATCCTTTGTTCAACAAATAACCCTGAAAATTATTTGATATTATTTAAAAGGGAGCTCCAAACAATTTAATACATGGCATGGCATGGGACTTTTCGTCTAGTTTATTTTGATGCTGCTATTCTGTAACGGTAAGCGTGTCGTGAAGCATGTAATCAGCAGAACAATAAAAAAAATGATATAATCTTTCACTGGTGCAATCTATCTCTTCTAACAAAAATCAATTTGTAAAGGGCGATACGGTCAAAATTTGGTCAATATCAACTTGACGTATTTCTTTCAATTTTGCATTTAAAAAACCTGAACACCCCTCATTTTGAAGGTGTGTGTGTGTAGAATGTTGCTCCTATTTTGATTTTGGAATTCACTCTTCAGTTGTCAAAATGCCGTCCAAGCAAGAAGAGCAGCGTATCAAAATTTTGCTCGCGCATCGCGAAAATCCGAGCTACTCGCACGCAAAGTTGGCAAAATCGCTAAAAGTTGCCAAATCAACCGTTACAAATGTAATTAAAGTGTTTGGGGAACGTTTGTCGACAGTCAGGAAGTCTGGATCGGGGGGAAATCGAAAACCGGAAGCCGCTGAGACGACAAAGAGAGTTGCCGGTAGTTTCTAGCGAAACCCTAACCTATCTCTCCGAGATTCTGCAAATAAGCTGGGTGTATCGTAAACAACCGTGCATCGAGCCAAAAAACGAGCCGGACTATCGACTTACAAGAAGGTAGTGACTCCAAATCGCGATGATAAACAAAATACGACGGCCAAAGCGCGATCCCGGAGGCTGTACACGACGATGCTGACGAAGTTTGACTGCGTGGTAATGGACGACGAAACCTACGTCAAAGCCGACTACAAGCAGCTTCCGGGACAAGAGTTTTATACGGAAAAGGAAGGGGAAAGGTAGCAGATATTTTCAAGCACACGAAACTGTCAAAGTTCGCAAAGAAATATGTGGTTTGGCAAGCCATCTGTACCTGTGGCTTGAAAAGCAGCATTTTCATAGCTTCCGGGACTGTCAACCAAGAAATTTACGTGAAGGAGTGTTTGAATAAACGTCTGCTGCCTTCCCTGAAGAAACACGGTTGTTCCGTACTGTTTTGGCCGGATTTGGCATCTTGCCATTACGGTAAAAAGGCCATGGAGTGGAACGCCGCCAACAACGTGCAGGTGGTTCCCAAGGACAAGAACCCTCCCAACACTCCAGAGCTCCGCCCAATTGAGAAATACTGGGCTATTGTCAAGCGGAACCTAAAGAAGACCAAAAAAACTGCTAAGGACGAGCAGCAGTTCAAGGCAAACTGGCTTTCTGCGGCGAAGAAGGTGGACAAGGTGGCTGTACAAAATCTGATGGCAGGGGTCAAGCGTAAGGCCCGGCAATTCGGATTTGGAAAAGCGGAAGCCTAACTGAATATTTTTCCTGAATTTTATACTAATTGAACATGAAAAAGAAATTTAATTTGATTTTTTAAATAAACGATTTCACCGATTTACACGCGTTTTCCCTTGACCAAATTTTGACCGTATCACCCTTTAATATGATTTATAGAGATATTTTTTTGAATTTATCAGGTCTGCGTGAACTTCCCGGAAATGACCAAATACATCAAATGTGATCTCGGACACTTTTGTTTTTAGCATGAAATCAAATCCTAAGCTTGCATTAATTATTTTTACTGTGCCCTTCAAACCACCTTCCTAGTTAAAGGGCGATACGGTCAAAATTTGGTCAATATCAACTTGACGTATTTCTTTCAATTTTGCATTTAAAAAACCTGAACACCCCTCATTTTGAAGGTGTGTGTGTAGAATGTTGCTCTTATTTTGATTTTGGAATTCACTCTTCAGTTGTCAAAATGCCGTCCAAGCAAGAAGAGCAGCGTATCAAAATTTTGCTCGCGCATCGCGAAAATCCGAGCTACTCGCACGCAAAGTTGGCAAAATCGCTAAAAGTTGCCAAATCAACCGTTACAAATGTAATTAAAGTGTTTGGGGAACGTTTGTCGACAGCCAGGAAGTCTGGATCGGGAGGAAATCGAAAACCGGTAGCCGCTGAGACGACAAAGAGAGTTGCCGGTAGTTTCAAGCGAAATCCTAACCTATCTCTCCGAGAGTCCGCAAATAAGCTGGGTGTATCGTCTACAACCGTGCATCGAGCCAAAAAACGAGCCGGACTATCGACTTACAAGAAGGTAGTGACTCCAAATCGCGATGATAAACAAAATACGACGGCCAAAGCGCGATCCCGGAGGCTGTACACGACGATGCTGACGAAGTTTGACTGCGTGGTAATGGACGACGAAACCTACGTCAAAGCCGACTACAAGCAGCTTCCGGGACAGGAGTTTTATACGGCAAAAGGAAGGGGAAAAGTAGCAGATATTTTCAAGCACACGAAACTGTCAAAGTTCGCAAAGAAATATCTGGTTTGGCAAGCCATCTGTATCTGTGGCTTGAAAAGCAGCATTTTCATAGCTTCCGGGACTGTCAACCAAGAAATTTACGTGAAAGAGTGTTTGAATAAACGTCTGCTGCCTTTCCTGAAGAAACACGGTTGTTCCGTACTGTTTTGGCCGGATTTGGCATCTTGCCATTACGGTAAAAAGGCCATGGAGTGGTACGCCGCCAACAACGTGCAGGTGGTTCCCAAGGACAAGAACCCTCCCAACACGCCAGAGCTCCGCCCAATTGAGAAATACTGGGCTATTGTCAAGCGGAACCTAAAGAAGACCAAAAAACTGCTAAGGACGAGCAGCAGTTCAAGGCAAACTGGCTTTCTGCGGCGAAGAAGGTGGACAAGGTGGCTGTACAAAATCTGATGGCAGGGGTCAAGCGTAAGGCCCGGCAATTCGGATTTGGAAAAGCGGAAGCCTAACTGAATATTTTTCCTGAATTTTATACTAATTGAACTTGAAAAAGAAATTTAATTTGATTTTTTAAATAAACGATTTCACCGATTTACACGCGTTTTCCCTTGACCAAATTTTGACCGTATCACCCTTTACATGGATTGGATTATTGCCGCAGCTCAGATTGGCAGGCAAACGTTCATTCAAAATATGTTTATTTGAAGTTGAAGTTTACCCGTACATTTACGTAGTTACTGACCGGGCTTCAAATGGTAAGTTGACAACTTTGAAGGAGGGGTGATTGACCTCTGGTCCTCACAAATTTCTACCTCACGCCTCCTCGTGTCATATGATCACAAAAGACTGCCAACTGAATCATGGAGACGCTGGTTGGTGTAGTCTGGACAATGTAGTCATTTTGACAATAGCGAAGTGTAAATCATATAATATAATTTTTCATTCTCATTAATAATTTCAGAACGCTTTGCATCATCCTTGCATTCCAAAACCATTTATCTCAAGAGCCTGAAGCAACATGACATGGATGAAAGGCTTAATTTGTTTTTCAGTATTTCAGTATAACATTATTTAGAAGTATCTACTGCCTTGCATCTATGATAGGCTTTTACACTTATTACTGAATGTATTTTTCACTTCCAGTTTGCAAACCCGAGTAAAATTGCCAAAACCATCAACCTTTATTAAGTTTTATTAAAGTGTTATGAACGCCACTAGAAATCATTTCGGTTTTATTATGGCAGCAAGAGATGCCAACAGGTTTCAAATTTTAATCAGGTTTATAAGAACCTACACAGCGTCTCTACAACGATCTTAAAACCTTAACTTTTAAAATTCCTTTTACTCTAGGTTTTATTAATTTGTTTTCACAACCGTCTATAGAGTGGGCCACTTTATACACACTTCGGCTTTAAAGATGCATAGAGGAGGTGTTGGTGAACAAAACAGTTCTGAATCTAGTTTCATCAACAGAGCCGGGAGGAGTGCTATACGGCTGGAATAGAACTGAAATTGTTACTTGGGAATGGACATTTTTCCAAATCGGAGCTGATCTGATTCATGCAGCGCTGTGTGCCATTTGGCTTATTACTCACGTTATCATTATATTTGATAATATTGTTTTATTGATTTTACTTCATAGATGATTGATACGTTACTTATTGTTTTTTAAGTCCACTTTTCTTTAAGTCCCTCTCAATCAAATCTTCCCCGTTTTCCTGACTCAGGAGCAATAACTTTTAAGCCAGCAAAAATAAAAGTAGATTGCGGTTAAAAATCAACACTAAGCAGCAAACACAGAAAATGGCAACAGTTAATTAAAATGTATAAAAGTAAGTTTTGTAAAATTTCAATAGAGTTAACAAACTTTTTCAAGGTACCTCAAACCAAAATATTGGTGAATTGCTGCTATCGCCGAAAAGAAACGAGAACTTGCTAAAGCGCGAAACCACAGAATTCCACACTTTAACACTATAAAACATTGCTTGTATCAGGATCAACCGAATTAAGATCATATATAATAGACTCGAATACTTGTAGTATTTTTCATTTACATAATTGCATACACTATTAGATAAATACTTCATGGGAATGTGAGGAACAAGCAGGGCACCCGATTGAAGCTCTCTGGATGGGGAGAGTGGGAATGCCAACTGCCCATTGCTAACAGTTTGTGAATAGAAGGCGGGCTCTTCTTCCCGCCCATTGGGGCATCCTTATGTAAGATAACTCGCTCTTATGACCAATTGTTCAATCTTATTGTTGGAAGGAGATTCTTAATATCCCTGTGGAAACATATAAGTGATGTTCTTGAAATTGAAATCTTTTATTTTTTTTTTTGTCATGTTGAAAAATCTATCGATCAGTACTTGAATAAATTGTAAGCTTTCAAATAAACAAAAAAGTTAGCGGGTTAGATGAGCGGTTTTTGAGATATTTTTGATGGCGACTTTGAAAACATGGCTTAGAGAATAACGTATTTAAAGTTTTATTATTATTCTAGGACGCCTCCGCCATGCTCGGTACAAAAAACTGTTACATCATCATTTGTTGCGAAATTCTCCAATTGGGTTCAAACAATATATTCGTGACGTGTTAAACTTTTTAAGCAAGCATTTAAATCAATAAGAACAATTTAAGGCAATCTAGACTTTTTCAGTGTCGGTAAGATAAGCAATTAAGGTAGTTGGAATTTAACGGAAATTACTAATCCTTCTTCTCAATCTCTAGTTACAGGTATTCCACTAAACAGCTCACACTTTTCAGGATTCAGTTTTTCTTATACTTATCTAAACTACACTAAGAAAAACACAATACCATTTAAATAGCACGATCCTTAAATCGTATGTACACTGGAGGAAAAAAGTATAAAAACAACGTATATTTCACTGATTTAACGTTTATCGTGTAAGCTTCTTCAGGCAAATTTGTGTAGAAATGAGTGTATTAGGGAGATACATATTCGTCATGTGTTGATTCACCAGGTATCAATATGTTTTTGTTATTATTCGCAGTGTTTTGTTTTCTTGCCTGGAAACAAGTTTAAAGACGGTAATCCACGTCATATTGCTTTGTCTTGCTGGAGGTACTTTTTATTTTTTTTTGTTTTAATTGATAAGTGCCAATTGAAAAAGTTGAAATAGAGAATAGAAGGTTAAGAAACGATAATGTTAATATTTAACTCGTATTATTTACGCTATTTAATGGAAAAATACCTCAAACCAGCCGTTGACCAACTTTGAGATAGAAAGAGTAGGTACGCATTTAGATTTTTTTTACAAAAATCTGTAATTTTTTTCTAAATTTCTACAGCTAAACGGATTCCTGTAATTTTTTTCTAAATTTCTACAGCTACACGGATTCCTGTGAAATTTTACAGTTATCCAGAAATCCATTAAATCGGATTACCGAACGTTCAGCTGCTGAGAATTTGATAAATATTTACAGATTTCTGTGCAAAATCTAAATGTGTAAGCTTTGACAACAAGCCTCGGAGGTTACTTTCGACAACAAACGTTCGGGAGTTACGTTCTCATAATGTTTTCATTCATGAATGATCTGAGATGGATCCGAATATATTGAAAAACTTCATAACTTTTATGCCTCGACGATTACAAGAACTCATAATAAGAAAAGGAGATGCTTCACATCACTCAGGACCTCTGTTAGTCGGACGAACATCAATAAAATTTCTTTTATTTCGAAAAATCAAACTAGCGCAATTCAAAAAATATGTTTTACAGATATCGAAACTAAGAAACAAACTCATTTCACAAATTATATTATTTCAAGAATCGGCAGTGTAGGAGATATCAAATGATTATTTAAAAAAAAAAAAAAAATACCGTGCAATATCGTAGTTGCTACTCCTTTAATGATCAGAACTAGTTTAATTTCGCAGAGAACCACATAGATGGAGCTTGGGAGTAGCTTTACATCTTCAATGTACAAGTTCACTAATTCTATTTATAGATCAGTACCGGCGCCGGCCACGTCCTCACGGTCTTTGGGGAGGGGGGAAGAAGGATGATTAGTTTGACAATCGTTGTTATTAGAGACCGTGATCACCACTGCATCTCTACAATTGCCAAGGGAAGGATAGTTGTGTTAGTGAGGCAGGTTATTTTTAGATCATGGATTCACTGTGGTAAGTGATGCGATCAATGAATGCGCAGTAGACTGCTTTTTATTTTATATCTAGTGGTGATAGAAAGAGGCAAGTGAAAAATTACAAGGAAGGGGACGGACCTGGGATTGAACTCCCGACCATCTGCTCAGTAAGCAGAACGGGTAACCACTGAGCGACCCAGCCACGTCAAGGAGATATCAAATGATTATTCATTAGAAATTTACCACATATCTTTATACATATTTCCGGAAGTGTATTAGAAGTAGTAAACATGGTTACATGTACACTTTGAGAGGTAACAAAAAATATTTAAAGAAAAAACCACATATACATTTTAAAGATGCGATCAGGGATAAAGCGCAACTCAAATCTCTTTGAGTGCAGCACGCACTGCTACGAGACAGCACATTAAATTTCAAAGAGACGTGAAAGAGCAGTCTGTACTCCCGTGCACCCTTGTTTTTACGTGCGCTCAAAGCCGCACATCTCATTTCGAATTTACTCTTGTGTCTTTGGGCGTTAACGATTGCACTCTCCCTTATCGTCTCTGTGCAAACACAAGTGCAAAAAACAGACATGGCGACAGGCCCAAATAGTTTGTGAATAAGGATTTTAATAAAATTTTCCCTCTATGAGCCCATACAATGCCTTTTTGTTACTAGCATCAAAAATTTTAATTTTGCTACCATTTACCAAAGCACAGAGTAGCGCCAAAGCACAGAGTAAGGCACAAAGTATGTATTGACATAGAAAAAACTTTCGTGCAGTGTACGAAAGCAATTCAAACAGCTATGAATAATTAAAAAATTTAAAAGTCTCTCTGGTGCAGCATGAATAACGGACAGATCTACTATATCGACTCGAAACAAAACAGAAAAAAAGCGCAACCACGTGAAGTTGTCCAGCGCTTTTTTTATGTTTCTGACATGTATTTATGGACCAATCATGTTGCGTTTAGAGCTGTTACTGAATCAGTGGTTGATCTCACAAGGCCATGGGGACTCATGAGAAGATACTCGATTAATGTGTATGAAGCAATAACTATCGACAGCGTTTTAATTTTAATTTTGGGATAAATAAATTATTCCCGTCCATCCCAACAGTAACACCATCATGCATTAGTATGATAAAAGAGAAGCAGTGATTTGCTGGTCTTCACGAAATTCATTTCTTGCATTATACAAAAAGGAGTAATGATAGCATTACACCAGATAAAAAGCACTATGAATATTTCATTCAATAGACAAGCAAATAGTTCTATGCACATAGTCCATGTTTATTGAACGAGTGAAAGCTAATTTACGAAAATAAATTTTCAGTGTATGCGAAAAAATTGATCAAGAGATTTCTAAGACGTGGATTTGAAAAAAATAATAATCAAAATTTGAATTGTTCTATCTGTTGAGAGGTACCATTATGGTGAAAACCCCAAAATTCAAGTCTAACGTAACTAAAAAGAGAGAATTTATTGACTGTTACAATATTCTAAAATCCACCAAATATTTATTCTATAAGTATGCTGTACTATACACATATGGTATCAAGGCAATCAAAGCATTAAACCACAGTATAAAACAGATGATTCAGTGAAAAAATGAAGTCAATTGTTCTACGGTACTGCAAAAAAAAACTTTTTTAAGCGTATTAGTAGAACGATTGTGATTGGGAAACTAGGAGAATTTAAAATTAACACTTCATTTGATCACTTTTTAAAAATAAAAAATAAAACCTTTAAACACTTTTTTCAAATTTTCGCTAGTAAATGCGAGCAAATTCCTTTAAATTCCACTACAAGCTTATCTTTTGACAGATACGCCTATTTCGTCTGCAACTTACAGACTTCTTCAGTGTTGAGTGCTCGACTTATGTATTTTTTTTTAAATGTATTATAAACGTATTACAAAACATGTGAAGTTCGGAGCGGTTTGGATCTTTCGTATTCTGACTAACGATCGAAATAAAAAAAAACCTTTTCCACTGCTGCAAGTAATTAATACTTTATTATTGTTCTTAAAAACGTGGTTCCATACATTTAAAAAACATGGGCATGGACAAGATTTAATGGGTAGTTCTAAATAATGTTCGCCGGTGTCGGTGGTGTAGTGGTAAGCGTGACTGCTACTTGGCACCCCAGTGGGTCTGGGTTCAATCCCAGTCGACGTCGGTGGTTTTTCTGAAGCGAAAACATCTGGTCACGTCTTCATTTGGAAGGGAAGTAAAGCCGTTGGTCCCGGCTCATAGTCATGAGTCGTTAGGTAGGGTGAAGTCGTGCACGATTGTCACCATGTGAGAAAAGAGGCCAACGGAAAAAAATTTAAAAAAAATAATAATGTTGAAATTACATTACACCAACCATGTTTTGCCAAACGTGTTCTTTTTCATAACGATGGATTTGTTGTACAAGTTTGTGGTTTTACTGCCAAAGGGCAGCAAATCCTAGATACTTAGAGATGACTTTTCAACAATCGGAGTTGGTTTAACAAAGAAGCTGCAAACCTATGACGCCAAAGGCTAGTTTTATAATCCCATGTGTTATATATTTGCATGAGGATAATTTTTTTCAATTTTATGCATTATAAGGCTTCCGTTTTGCCTTTTTAACGTCATATAAAGTATGAAATAAAGCATTATATACTTATATTTACAACCTGTTTTTATCGTTAAACGGTACTTTCAATTTGTTGATAATAAGCTGTGTTGCTTGGGCATCTACAATAACCAATATCTTGTGTTATTTACAATATCCATTTGTTTTTCTGTTGTTAAGGCACAGTAATTATATAATGAAGGCGGTGCTGGTTGTGCAGTGGTAAGTATGACTGCTGCTTGACATCTTAGTAGGTCTGGATTCGATCCCAGTCGAGGTCAGTGAGATATTTGTTTGCCTGGTTACCCGGCTAGAAAAATTTCATACACCGCGGATGAGATGGGACCGACTGGGGGCACTCTGTACTAGGCGCAAATTATCAATCAGGCTTACCACTGCACCACCGGCGGTGGCTTTAACAAAAATTCTTGCTACGTAATTTGTGAGTAAAGATGTTTACATTGCTAATGCTTATACAAATTTACATATTTGTTGATTGTTCATGACCACATTTGTTTTATTTTTTTAATTGTACCAAAATTGGATCTCTTGATGGAGCTACTTTTGGAGGTGCAGAATTTTATCCCTAGTGAAGCGTTTGATAATACCGTCTCAAAGCTTCATTAAAATGATCATAATTTCTGTAGAGCTGCTTGTCTGTTAAAAAAACATATTATTTGTAGATTTTAGAATGATTAATATATCATCGAATTAAAAAAAAACAATCTTTAGGATATATTGACTCAGCCTATCATGACCCCTTGACTCAGCCTACCATGCAGTACTCCATAGTATTTTTATTTGTATCTAAAATAATTAAACTGAACACAACATGCAACTAGTTATCCAATAACTTAGATAACCTCAACATTACCGTCGTTATTCTGAACCACGAAAGTTTTCGACAGATATTGACGTAATGTCGGTCTTTAAGCGCCATTTTGGATCTATTGTATTGTCTCATCATTAAGGCATTTCATTTTAAGATAAGTTACGTGTTTGAGCTGTAAGTGATATTCAACTAGTACTCATTTTATAAAGTCAGAAACTTTTGAGAGATGTGAAAGTTACGTCGGTCTATAAGCACGAAATTGAGTCTATTCGTGGATGAAACTTCGTCCTTTTCGATGAAATTATTATTAAATGACGCCTATATTCGGATTTTTTTTTTCAGATTTTCTGATTTAAGGCATTGTCTTTGATATGAGCTATATCAAACAAAAAATTTCACAAAACATGCTTGAATAAAACTGCGTTGAAACACACATTTTTCTCAAATGATTTATCGGCCATTCGATAGTCGAGACATTATTATGTGTTTTGATGAGTCATTTGAAAATATTCAATTTTTTTTTAACTATGTAATAAACACATTACGCCACAAATGAAAACATTAAAAATAATATGTCACTAAATTTTACCCACGGTTTTCTTTTGAAAGAATTGTTCATATTTGTATGTGAATAGTTCATTTACAAGGTGGCGCTAGACTTTTATCTGAACATCAAGAATGCAATACTTGGCACACCGGCTCAATTTGTCACACTTAAGTTCATTTGAAGATCATGAAGATAGTGACTAAAAAATTAAGTAAATTGTAAATATCACTGTAGTTTATAACTATAAATTAACGAACAAAGTCTCATCTGCGTAGGAATGAAACGATCATCATGATACTCTAATTGTTATGTTTTGTATTCTTCGTGCGTGGAGTAACGATTATGAAGGAGATGTTCGCTCATCACCATGAGGCACCAAGAGTGGACAGTAATGTTTGCCAGAATGAAAGATGCGAAGAGAAAGTGTCTAAAGCTCCGGTTGAAAACAGAATAGAAGTATTTAAAACTGAGCGAAAGAGCATGTGTAAAGTAGTTCTCGAACAGGCCTAAATCATGATGCAAAAAGGTTTTTGTGGATTTCAGCTGAATATATGACATATTTAGTACTTAGACAAGATGAAGGAGCTAAGCTGGCATAATATCCCGTTTCTCAAATTTAAAATATATGAAGCTTCCAGTAAATTAATTTGTGTGGCAGCAATAGAGATATACTTTATTACCATATACCAAGGTTAGGTTTCTTTATTGGAGGCTTTTATCCTGAGGCTGGACCGTCACTAGCATACAAAAACTAAAATGCCCATATCATGATACACTTGGCTGTTCTTAGCAACAATCTAAGCATGAAAATGGGGACACGCAATTAAACGTTATTGTATTTCCAAAAAGCTGTAGCTTCATCGGGGCATAGAACAAAATTTACATTATTGTGAATTTTTCGAACAAGTGCATAAATTTCGATATGATTTTCACTGTGATGTGCAATCGAAGCGTTCGTTATATCTTTATTTTTATATTATTTGTCGTCAATCAGTAGTAGACCGTTTTGATACAATGATATTTACAATTTTATGTTAAACTTCTGAAAAATATAGTATGCCTTAAAAAACATATTAGGTTTATATTTTTAATGTTTAGGTTATCTAATTGCATTGAAGTATTGCTTCAATTTTGTTTTAGTCATAGTGAAGTCAACATTTTCTCCGTGCTTATTGTACGTTGCCATCATCTGATTAAGAGGTCCAAATTTGGCGAAATTTGTGCGATGATGGCTTGTAGTATATGTATTTCTATTTCGTAATTGCCGGGAGGGAATGTAAAAAATAAGTTTTGCTAAAAGTACATATAAACAAGAAATTTAATTTTTTTAAGAACAAAGGAAACGTCATGTACAAACAAAATAAATAAGAGGGGGCCTAAATGAGAGCCTTGAGGGACTTCAGAGGTGACTTGAATAGGGTTTGATTTCTTCCCTTTGAATCTTACTATTTGTTGACGGTTAGTGAGATAGGATTCGATCCATTTGAGAATTCCTGGCTCAATTCCCATTTTTGCAATTTAAAAAGAAGCATGGGTATGTCAATGCGATCTAAAGCTTTACTGAAGTCTGTATAAAGAGCTTCTACATGGTTACCGTTGTCCATTGCTATCAGAGAGTAGTTAACGAATTCCAGTAAACTTGTGCTAGTTGATCGTCCTTTGAAGAATCCATGTTGCTTTGTTGTCATTCTGTTTTTGATTTGAGTGAACAATTTTTCATTAATAATTGCTTCAAAAAGTTTAGGAATGCAAGATAAAATGGCAATACCATTTGCTCCAATTCCAAACCAGCCCAATCTGGTGGATAATTTAGCTCCGTATTGTTATTTCTTTGGTTCCCCCATTGCATCTATTTTGACCGTGTGTTTTTACTACACACGGTTTTCACACATTTATATTCAATAATACTAATATTTTACAGAATAAAATCATTATCAAACTAATAGAGAGTACCTTCATTCAGCCAAACAAATACAACGTCAAAAGTTCAAACTCCTCCTGCATCGAATTTTCAACAGCTATCAATCATCAACCTCCGCATACACACTTAGAAAATTTTACAGTTAACGGTAATTTTTTACCGAACTTTCAATAGCTGAACGTTCGGTAATCCGATTCACCGGATTTCGGTGAAATTTTACAGTATTCCGGTAAAAAAATTACCGGAACTTGCCAAATTCTACCGAAATCCGTTAAATCGGATTACCGAACTGTTCAGCTGTTGAAAGTTCGGTAAAAAATTACCGAATACTGTAAAATTTTCTAAGTGTGTATATATACTCAATCTTTTCGGTAAAATTTCAAACAGCTGAACAGTTCGGTAAACTTAAAAACAATTCTTAAAAAATGAAGAAAACATAAATTCTTTCTAAATGTACACTGGATGCTTCATTCTAACAATAGATATTGATAGAAAATTATAACATTTTAATAATGTTCCTTCCATTTCATCCCACTACAAATATATCAACCTCAGTAGAAAAGACTTAGTCTGTAAGAAGTGTATCGAATATAATCTATCCACATACATTTGCGTTGTACGCATGTATTTGTGATGGTTTTTTCATGCTCTGAACACTGCATGCTGTGCGTTTGACTGTCAGCTTTCTTTTGTTTACTTGTTTGTGCGGTTCAAATTCTGCGTTTTCAAAATGTCGCGTATTGAAAAGGAATTGAAAATTAAGGTGCTGGACACATGGCTAAGTGAGAAGGGTATTACTATGCGAAAATTGGCGAAGCGGTTTGGAATTCATCATGCGAGTGTTAAAACCATCATTAATAAGTTTGGGGAACACTATTCTTTGGATGAGCTACCAGGAAGAGGCAGAAAACCCGGCCGAAACTGGAGCAGAAAGTGGTATCTCTAACCATGAAGAACAAATCAATGTCAATACGTGATTTGGCCAAAAAAGCAGGAACGAGTGTTGGAATGATCCAGCGTATCAAGAGGCAAAACCACCTGAAGACCTACAAGAAGCAGAAAATCTCGAAACAAAGTGCAGAATAGAAGAAGCGAGCAGCAACAAGGGCCCGGAAATTGTATTCGCGTCTTTTGCAGCGTCCGGATGCATGCGTTTTGATGGACGATGAGACCTATGTAAAGGAGGACTCAAAAACCCTTCCAGGTCCACAATACTTTACTGCCGTCGTTGGAGAGGATGTGAGCGATGCGGACAGGTCGATTCAAGTGAAGAAATTCGTTCGAAAGGAACTGGTATGGCAAGCAATATGTTCCTGTGGTTTGAAGTCAACCATGTTTTACACTACCGGAACTATAAATGCGGAAATCTATCGATCTGAGTGTCTCCACTCAGTACACCTTCACTGTTTTGGCCGGCTCACTATGCAAAAACCACTCTCAATTGGCTTGCGGAAAAGGGTATAGATTTCGTTGAGAAACATATCAATCCACCAAATTGCCCTCAGCTTCGACCCATCGAACGTCACTGGGCAATCGTGAAGAGGGTCTTCAAGAAGACTGGTAAGGCAGCTGGGAACATGCAGGAGTTCAAAAAAATTTGGGCTCAAGCGTCCAAAAAATGCGATGCAACACTTGTCCGGAACTTGATGAAGAGCATTCGATCCAAAGTTCAAAAATACGTGAAGGAATAACTTAAATTTCATCCGGTCTTCATTATGTTCAAGTTTAACCTCGTACAATAAAGGATTAATTTTGTGTATGAATAAAATATCGGTTTTCAACATAATCTTAAAGAAAGTTTGTGGATAGCTTATTTTCGATACCATCCTTATATGCACAGAAAGTAGCTCGCTACTCCCGGTAAAGGCCAGTATCGACCTAAAAAGTAAAGAGGTTACGGAATTTCGTTCAATATTACCAAGCGGAATTTTGACAATTGATCTGCATGGAACAAAATGACACCTTCACCTACGGAATTATCGAGAGCCACATTTTTCCGAAAGTAAAAGTGACAGCTCTCATTAGTTTGCGTGGAAACCTTACAGATTCCAATTTTATTTTTCGTTCTTTTCCGGTGGATACTTTTGCAGAAATTTCTTTTCGATTCTTTACTTTTCCGTTTCAGTAAACGAAATTTAACATAGGTTCATGTTCGTCATAAGTCATTCCTTGTGTCCTATCAAAACGTCATTCCTTGTGTACTATCAAATCCTGTTTGCAAAGTGATTCCGTTCGGCTTAATGGAGGCTAGTCACTTGAGCAGGTCGCTGTGAACGTACCTCTTGCAGATCGATCAGTCTTCGTGTGTGGTATATACCTGAGACCTAACAGTGAACCCGAACGTGGATGTAGCATTTTAAATGCTGCCTGTACCAATGCTGCCACTACTGTTGTGATTGTGGGGTACTACAAACTTCCACATTTGTCGTGGTCCTTCGACGTAGATATCGGAGGTTGTTTCCAACAAATACTTTTTCTGAGCAGGAGCTTGACTAACTGAGAGCATGGTGGCCAGCGGACTTCGGCAAATTTGTGACATCCGTAACATCAACGAAAGATTGCTTGGTTTGGCCCTCATAAATTATGGCAGCAGTGCTTGAAGCCCCTTCAACCATTTTAAAACCTGATCGTCATCATAACTCATTCGTCCTACGGTTACACATACAACAATTTAGGGATCTCCAGCCATCGATAGCCCATGAACAGGACTACGAATTTAACCGTTGTGTTTACAATACTGTTTGTGACGAATTGAGCTCGAGAAACTGGGAACATCTTTTCAACGAATACAACGTTAATCAAGCGGTCTCTGTTTTTTCTACAATGAGATTGTTGATTCTATAAGCCAACACAATCCCGTACGCAGACCTTTTATTCACTGGTCTTACAGACAATTATGATGGAATGCTGATTTACGACATCGCCGGAAAATTCTTTGGTAAGCTCTTCGTCGATTTTTTCGGCGCAGAACTTCATTAAACCGGATTCTTCTCCAAAGGCTAGAGACTGGATAAAACGTTGATGTATGTTCTTCTTTCCGTGAGTATGTATTTCGAAATCAGGATGATGTGAAGGCCAGCCCGTCATCTTTCTGGAACTTCATTAAAAATAGGGGAGCGTTTAAATCTCATTTGGTGGTGTCACTTTTCGCGACACTACTGAATCTGCAAAATTATTTGCTGACTTTTTCCAAAGCGTTTATACTTCGGGTTCCCTACTGGATTCCCAGAGTCTGCTTGCCATCTTGCCATCTTACACGATTAGACGTTGAAAACGCTATGAGCTCTATAGACTTGACGAAGGGACATGGCCCAGACAGGCTACCTCCTGCGTTTGTCAAACAATGTACCAATGTACTTGCAGAACCTTTCAGCTATTTTTTCATCCTTTTTTTGTCAGAAGGAGTTTTTCCTGATGCATGGAAACTGGCTGCGATTAACCACTGCTTACAATCACACCGACTCAAGTACGCCGATGATCTAAAAGCTTTGAGAACCATTACCAATCAGCCATGCGATTGCGCTGATTTACACCAAGACCTTGAAACTGTATCAAACCGGTGTCTTTTCAATGGAATGGTTGTAGGTTTTGCAGACGATATAGTCTTTATAGTGAGGGGAAAATTTGACAACATCATTTCAGAAAGAATTTACCCAGTCATGGTGTATCAAGAAGGGCCTTATCATTAATCCAGCAAAAGTAGTAATTCTACATTTCACTAGGAAAAGGAAGTTAAGTCTAAAAGCTTTTCATCTAGGAGGATTAACGATCCATCTTAGAGAACAAGTTAAATACTGAGTACGGAGTGATACTGAATGCCAAACTGAACTGAAATGCTCATCTTGAGTGTGTGATCGGTAAGGCAACCAGTGCTTTCTGGATTTGCTCAAAAACATTTGACAGAAAATGGGGTCGAAGACCAAAAATGATAATGTGGATTTATACATCCATAATACGTCCAAAAGTATCGTATGCTTCTCTTGTGTGGTGGCCAAAAACAAAAGAGGCTACTGCACAGAAACAGCTTACAAAACTTCAATGGCTAGTATCCATTGCTATAACGGGAGCGATGCGCAGCACTCCATCAAATGCGTTGAAAGCAATGCTAAACCTGCTACCTTTGCACGAATACGTGCAACTAGAAGCGGAAAAGAGTATGCTTAGACTTAACCGGTTGAAAACTTTCATGTCTGGTGACTTAGTCGGTCACCTGAGCATTTTACAAAGCTTTCAAAATGGGCCAGTGATGTACATGAATAAAGACTGGATGAAACCTGTGAAAAACCACGACATCCCTTACAAGATATGTGAATCGTCACGTATAGATTGGGAAGTCGGAGGTCCCACTGTTCGTCATGGCTCCATAAAATTCTTCACAGATGGCTCAAAAATTGGAACAAAAACGGGAGCAGGAATCTTCGGCCCTGGGGTGGTAATCTCAGTGGCGATGGGAAACTATCCAACGGTTTTCCAAGCGGAGATCTTTGCTATAATAAAATGTGTAAACGTTTGTCTGAAGAGGAAATATAGATAAGCAAATATTTGTATTTTTACAGACAGCCAAGCGGCACTCAAAGCGTTAAGTAATTATAAATGCACATCCAAACTTGTCTGGGAATGCATTCTTTCATTGCGAAAGCTGTGCCAAGAGAACTCAGTAAATTTATTCTGAGTTCCGGGACACTGTGGCATTGAAAGTGCAGACGAGCTTGCTAAACAAGGTTCAAATGCACAGTTTATTGGCCCAGAACCTTTCTGCGGTATATCATACTGTGCCATAAATATGGAATTAAAATCTTGGGAAGCCCAATTGGTTGGTCACCACAAAGTGTTCTCAAGCGAAAAGGTTTATAATTCCAAATGTTACAATTAGTAAAAAGCTTCTGGAGCTCAATAAGAGAGTTCTTTGTACCTATACTGGCTTAGTAACCGGACATTGCCCGAGTAGATATCATTTGAAAAAACATTGGCCAGTTTCAGAATGATATCTGTCGTTTCTGTAACATAGAACGTGAAACCTCGGAACATCTGCTTTGCAGTTGTGATGCTGTGTACACGAGCAGCCTCAAATTTCTTTACAGTGGCTATATGCAACCTAAAGAAATTTGGACTGCGAAGGTGGTGGGTTTTATAAACTCAATTTTGCCAGACTGGGAGACGCGTCTTAGGCTGGTCACTTGACAAATGGTGATGTAGCTTTAAGATCCGAATTAGAATAGTAAACAGGGGTATACCACAAAAGTTCAACTCAGTGGACGCAGTGGTTCTACGCCAAAACAAAAAAAAGCTGAATTTCAACGAACCTATTCCCATAGCTTCCGCTAATCCTTTTGCCGTCCTGGGTTTTATTCGTCGTAACTGTGCCGTTCCATGTTCTTTGGTGCCCAGTAGCTATCCTTGAATATGGAGTTCAAGTATGGGCTGCCTATCATGCTGTACACGCTGACCGGCTAGAAAGAGTTCAACGTTGCTTCATAAGATTTGCCCTGCGCAACTTGCCGACTGAACGACCCTCTCCGACTGCATCCATATGAACACCGATGTCAACTTATAACCCTAAAGCCTCTCCACCAGCGGAGGATGTACTTGCAGAGATTGTTTGCATTCGATGTATTGAGTAACCGCTTGCACTGCACACATCCTTTGCAACAAATAAACTGTTATGTTGCTAGTCGCAGTTCCCGACAACGACAGCTTCTGTGGATTCCGAGGCACCGAACAGTCTTCGGTGAAAATCATCCACTGCAACGATGCCGCCGGGGATTCAATGAAGTAGGCCATCATTTTGATTGCAATGTGAAGAGAAATAAGTTTAAGACTCTTGTTAGATAGGGTTGGTTGTTTTATTAAGTCTGTACAGCTTAGCTGAAGAAGTTGACAAAATTAATCAAAGAAGAGGCAAAAATTCTTCTTTCTTCGACTTGTTGCACAAATAAAATTATATTACATCTTTCATAATAAATATATAATTGTAACTTCGAACAAGGACTACCAAGGAACCTAAGCATTGGTTGAGTTCAAGTACATGTGCATCCATTACAGCCAAGAAAGTTATGCAGCTGTGCAATTCTAATAACTTTTAGCCACAGGAGCTGGTTCATCGCCGGTCATGATTCATTGAGAAATATTAATATGATGGTAAATCCTAGGCAATAATTATTGATAATTGATAGTTGATTTTAATTGATAATTATTAATTGATAAAAATCGTTTCTATTGATCTTGGTGCTTTCAAGCACATTTCATACTAGGAATAGCCGCCCGAGTAAAGTCAAACATCAGGATAGCAATTCAAAAACTTTTCTTAAATCTACTTCAAATCAAAATCAAAATTTGATTTCACTTCATTATTATTGTCAAATTCGATATCAAATTTGGTTTTCATCTTGCTGTTATCTTGCGTTCCCTTTGCCTTGAGAAGGGTAACATAATTTTCATCTTCTTTCCAGATTATCAAGTAGATTACTAATTTTGCTATCAATAGGAAAACAAATTTAAAGCCTTTTGACATTTCAATTTGCTCCCACTGATAGCAGGGTCAGCTTTAGATTCGATGTCACAGGAATAAGTTTTTGCAATCAATTTTGATCTTTTAATCTATAAAACGACCAAAACGACAGCAACCTGAGTAATCATCATCGGAAATTTCACATCATGTTCAGTTTTAAATTTGATCTCAAACGCTTCTCGGGTTTTTGAAGAATGTAAGATTAACCTGAATTAAAAACCTCGCACAGTGTAGTTTGCGGTATTGCAGAGTATATTTTCACTATTCTTTCCAATAAAAGACTTCTGTACTTCAATTTAAAAAAATACAATAAGAAACCATTATGTTAATACCATCTATTCTAACAACGTATTTGTATAGCGTTCGACTCAAATTCATACTGAGGTTCGAGGAATAACCCACGGGCTACCTATTCCAATAGGAAACACAAATTCAACGATCAACGCACAGATTCCTTCGGAGAATGAAGCGTTCGGTATGCATAAAACAAATCATTTCTAATTACATAACTACGCTTCATGAACGAGATTCTGTTTCCTGTGTCTCTTTGTGTCTCTTTGGTTCAAAAAATAGAGCAGTGCAAGTATTCCGTTGAAAATGCCCTTTACTTGGAAATCAATAAAAAAAAGATAGCTGGGTGACACAAATTTATAACTCCTCCTGGCTCTTTGATTTTCGTTCTATTCTACCCGTTTCTTTTCGTCGATGAAATGGTACAACTTATTTCGAGCATTTGTTTCTATGTTGTCCCACCATAATATTTTCACGATTAGTCGGTAAACGTCTAAATTATTCGCAGAATTTTAACGGATAAATAATAGGGTATGTGTCCCTTGACTCAGCCTAGTATGCAACAATCGATTACATTTTTTATCATAACTCATAAAGTTTTTCAGCTGGAAGCAAAATTTAACTAGCTATACACTTGCTAAGATATGTTCAATAAGCCATCTGGTAGTATGTATCACGAAAAGTTACACAACTCTTATTATAAAGTCAGAAACATTCGATGGATATGGATTTAATGTCGGTCTATAGGCACAAAATTGGGCCTATTCATGGATGCAAAATCGTCACATTCAATAGATTTGTTATTGAATGTTGGCTACGTACGCTTTTTGCCAATTTTCTGATTCAAGGCGTTCCCAGCTGTATTCGCTCTACCCAACAAACAATTTTACTAACAATCAAACTATACTTAAACTGCTAAGAAACATTTAAGTGATTTTAACATATGAATTAGCGGTCATTCCGCAACCAAAACATCGCTCTACACAGATTTTGTTCCTTAAGTTTGTGTTAAGATGAGCCATATGAAAAACATTCAACTGAAACTCAGACATTTGTATTGTAAATGTTACAAATAAAAACATTTTTACTACGCTTTCCATAAGACAGGCCATAATTGGGAACCTAGAAAAAAATATGTCCCTAACATTGGGTCTATGGTTTTCATGTTAAATAATTGTTATTTTACTTATGTGACCTGTTAGTTTATGTGACTCTTTTCTGTACATCTTTGCTTCATTATTCGGTTTAAAGGTTCAATTTCGGCAAATTTAGATCAATCGAAGAGCGTGTAGACAATCTGTTCAGCTTAACCAGTATAGGCATTGTGTCTGAAAAGTTGAGGAAATCGAAAATTACGCGAAAGTGAACAATTATAAATTCATTAATTATGTCTCAATTGCTTTGAAATAGATCGGTCATCCTGATAGCAACATAATTTTGTTGATTATCGCCGAAATAATTACATATTTGGTACATAGGCCGAATCAAGGAGCTAGGCTAACATTACATCCCGTTACCCTATTATATTCTTTTTAACTATTAACAGATTTATTGATTTCGTTTAGATGAAGAGCATATAAATTATATTAATTGATTCAATTGGTAATTGCTAAACTGCTTTCAGGACCTTATGCTTTTTTTTGCTAGCAAAACTAATAATATTAAAAACTTTTTTGAAACTAGAAATTAGAAGAAAAATTAGTATCTTCCATTTAATTCCAACTAGCTTTGCTTATCTTCGACAGATACGCGTATCTGTCGAAGATAAGCAAAGCTAGTTGGAATTAAATGGAAGATAATAATTTTTCTTCTAATTTCTAGTTACAGGTATTCCACTAAACAGCTCAAACCCTCTAGGATTCAACTTTTTTGAGTGCTTACTTACACTGTACTTATTTCTAACTACATTAGTTACTATTAATTAGTTATTAAATAACATTCAAAACATTCTCGGTACCATATATTATATTTTTAGTATTTTGAAGTATTTTGTAGTATTTTGAAGTATTTTTAGTATTTTGCAGTATCAGCAACAAAATTTTCATTACTATCATATCGACTGCAAAGTCAACTATCTACGGCATTGACTGTATTAAGTAATTTTGATGATACTTCCAATCCAACGCAGCTAAACCAATCCAATCCATACTTAACAATTTTCAAGGCGAGCATGAATATAAAAACGACTTTGACGAGTTTCTGGCAGAACCTTTTCCAAAATATTACTGCTGACCAATTTTTCACACTTTTGGGAAAATTTGCTTGACTTAGTAATTACTAAGCAATATTGGTTGTTAAATAGATTGTTATCAAGCTTTAGTAACATGTAGCCATTAACTATAGTAAAATACCTTATTTGTGACCATATTTGATCGCTATAAGTTACTAAATTAATGGTTGCCCATAATACAGTCTGGTCCATAATACTGGGATGTATACTGATACTGATTTAAAATCGATCAATAGATAATGTGTGGCACATTGTCATCGCAGTTTTTTTTCTACTATCACAAATCACTGATTTATCACATCGAATCACTATTCCGTGGTATTGTGGGTCCCCTTGAAATTCGCTTGGTATTGCCTCAGGAATTCCTATACAATTGCAGACCGAATTGCAGTTCAAACAATCCAGCTTATTGCTCATTAGATGGGACACATAATATCTTGCATCCAATCTTCTGGTGAATACTTTTCAATAAAGCAATGAAGAAATAAATATATCCAGCACATCATGCACATTTGATAAGTTCTGGTATCATTATTAAGTGTAATAACTTTGCACCCATTTACGTCCAATTCAAAATACGATTATATAAGGTTCATGTAAGTTTCATCACTCGTCATTCATCTAAATATATATATATTTTTTTGGCTGTTTTAACATGTATCTGTTTATGAAGGTTTACTGGCGGGACTCTGAATAAAGTAAAAACCTCTACGCCAGGCCTTTGATAGTACCGTTGCGTACATCCTTTCAAATCATTTTGCCAGCCGTACACGGAACATGCCATCCAAGCCCAAGTAACAATATTAGGTTTATTCCAGCCGTATAGCACTCCTCCCGGCTTTGTTGATAAAACTACATTCAAAACGGATTTATCCACCCACAACTCTTCTATGCATCTTTGAAGTCGAAATGTGTACAAAATGATCCACTCATTAGACGGTTGTGAAAACAAATTAATAAAACCTTTACAAGACCATACATATTTTGAAAATGTTTGGACCACTTGAGAACCTTCGTAAAACCTATTGGATGCCTTCAAAACCAGCATAGGGCCAAATGACCGCTGTCAAACTTCACTGTGATATCGTGGTTGGTATTTGTTGTTCTACTTTGTTCGATGCGCTGCTCTTCTGATTCATTTAACAGTAAACCATATCTAAGAAAAAAGTTCTACTGATACGGGAAATTTTGTTTGACAGCAAAATATACAAAAGAAGTTGAGTTTTGTATAGCTTTTCATGCTCCAAATCATATGCGCATTTAATTTTATGGTGAATATTGGCACGATAAGAGCCAAAAATAAATGCATCGGAGATATGCGAGCTAAAAACAACAAAAACAAAATGGAAACAAATATGTTCGATAAATATATCATGAATTTCCTAAAAATTTATGGAACTCAATAAGGTTATCTAAAAGAATGCCAAAATTGGTCTCTGATCTACAGTTCATTCGCATAACATTTAAAATTTGGTGTTTTTCCACATTTCAATGATTTCTTATATTTCAATATGGCAATTGGAAGAAATCACAGTTTTGCCAAAAAGCCAATTTATCTTCGCAATGGCTACCATAAAACTATTTGCTCGTTTGCCGACTTTCCTTGATGCCAATCTGCCGTTTAATTCATTTAATGTAGGCAAAATAAGTTTAAAATGCTTTTCCAACTGACCATAATAAGATAATTTCATCAGTCTGAAAAGAAGTTAGGAAGGGGTGTACTAATAGCCATTTCCACCAATTTCAATTCAAAGATCATCATTGCAGAAAAATTCAAGGAAATGTTGGAGTGAAAGTGCATATGTCGAAGGAAACACACGTATTTTCTTCTGTGTATTTTCGTCCGAACAATGCTCACAAGGACTCATATGAAAAATTCTTGAACATTGCCGATGAAATTTCGGCCAATCTTACCCCAGAAGTGAAAATTCACATAAACGGGGAATTTAATCAACGTAGTATTGATGTTTTCCAGACACAGAAAATGAAAGAATCTTACTTCCAGTCGTTGGGGGAAATGAAACACTGAAGTTTATATTTGACAAAACTGCCAGTTTAGGGCTCAATCGGATCGATCATGTATAAAATCAGCAAAATTGCTATTTAGATTTTATATTGACAAATATGTCGAATCTCTTAGGCTAGGCGCCCACTGATGTGGCGGAGGTGTGACATCTGCTAGCATGCCAAAATATCTTGTCGACGTTCGCCTCACGCCACAAGACTTTGACTCGATATTTTGACATGTTATGTGATGCCACACTTCCGCCACATCAGTGGGCGCCTGGCCTTACACCATTGTGGAAAAATGAAGCATTTCACACAGCAATTGAGTTTTCCTTATTTATACACCAATACTAAAAACCCGACGACGCCGAATATGGAGCGGTCTTTCACCACGTCATCACAGCCGTGACAGCCGGCTGTCTTTTGTGAGGGTAACTTGTGAGGATTTCCTTCCAGGTTGTCATCTCACCATTTGAAGCCTATCTTCTATCTAAACACATATTAAGCATCATAAGTCAAAAGAAAACAAAAACTTTTGGGTCACAATTGAGTCTCAGATTTATTTCAAAAACATGTATTTGTGTGGAGTTTCAATAAAGCACATCACAACAATGTTATTACCTATAAGAATCAAATATACATATATATATATATATATATATATATATATATATATATATATATATATATATATATATATATATATATATATATATATATATATATATATATATATATATATATATATATATATATATATATATACATATATATATATTACTTGTTTTTCTCGGAAAAATATTACAATGCAATGGAAAAGAAAATACCATTGTACTCCTGTAAAACGACACAATCGTTTCATTACTTTAAGCCACAAAATGAAAATTACATTATCGTGAATCGGTTTTCATTTTCAGATAAAGAAAAGTGCGTTAAATTGTTAGAATTTTGCTTTTTTTTTTATGAATTATGAAAAATAAAAATAATTAAATAATCAAATTAAATGCTGAGTTTTAATTGAAGGTAATCTGAGAAAACCCTTGCTTGTAGTCTAAGGCTTTGAGATTTGCGCTCCAATTCCTCAATATAGCGGAGCCTGGTCCAATCCCGACTCTGTGGCCAATTCCGACCTCCCAAGAATCTCTCAGACAGCGCTGGTTTGCCAAATTTTTATTAATACCAATGGAAAGCTTTCATTACACAAAGAAATTCAACGTTTACTGCATTGGTAGAAGAAATTGTGTTTTTGGACTTCAAAATTTACAATATTTGAGAAAAAATGTTCTACACGCTAAAAAAATTTGTATTCTAGTTTCGGTTCGGTTCACTTAAAATGACCCTAATGTGGAATAATTCAAAATATGAGTTAAATTTACTCAGTCGTGGTTTACGCTACAACTCAAATTCGGAATGTGTGCCTCTGCCATCCTTATGAGCACTCATGCTGAATTTGGACGCTAACGGATCATTGTGGCTCCAGTTATAGCGTAAACCATGGCTGAGTAAACCCTAGCAATGTTGGTATCTGCTTTTAAAAAATTTGAGGCTGATCTATAGTTCTTACATTTAATGGGGTCAGAATTGAACCAGCCTCCCCTACTTTTGATGAGTACAATACTTCACAAATAAAACTAGATTTGTAAACATGGTTATCATGAATTTATTAGGAATAAGTTTCATAACTTCAATGAAATGATTCCCGCAGTTATTTTGAAGACATGGAAAATGATGCTCATTCCATGTGTGTATAGACAAAAAACTTGAAAATTTCAAAAAATTTAACTCGAAAACGGCTCAATGAACATTTGAGATTTTTTGATATGTTATGTAAAAATGTTTGAATTTTTATAAAAAAATATAAAAATAAATAGTCGTTGTGGTTCAACATTTTGAAAATCATAAAAAACAAATATATTGACCATCTTAGCAAATTTTAATGCATTATTTATTAGAATCAGTATTTTTAATAAAAACAAAAAGTAATAATCTTCCGATTTCTGAAAAAATATTTAAAATCGATGCAGCAGTTCAGAAGTTATGATTTTTCAAAAATAAAAAATTTCGAAAAATGTCGATTTTTCTGGTAACCCTATATCGAACATGGTCATCCTAATAAAAAATAAAAATACAGGTCTTATTATTTTCGATGAAGAACATACCAAGCGATTTTGAGCAAAATCGGACAACTTTTTTTCAACTCTATTCTTTTCCTCATGGAATCGCTGTAATAATATATACGTATATATATATATATATATATATATATATATATATATATATATATATATATATATATATATATATATATATATATATATATATATATATATATATATATATATATATATATATATATATTATATATATATATATATATATATATATATATATATATATATATATATATATATATATATATATATAAATATATATATATACAGCAATTCCATGAAAAAGTTATACGATTCTCAAATTTTATAATATTC